>ML282964.1:0-35789 GCA_005239495.1 Nicotiana undulata
CGCAGTAAATAAGGACTGAAATTTAACAAGGAAGAAATCATAGAAACAACAGCTCAGTACACAACAAAACAATAGAGCACCCGAGATACCGTGTCATAGTCCCAAACGTAAATGTGCAGGAGGATCTCCGGTGTCACGACCTAAATTCTCAACCCTAGGAATCGTGATGGAGCCTAACACCACACTTGTTAGGCAAGCCAATGTTAGAACTTAACTAATCATTTCTTTTACAAGTTTACTTAAACACAATAGAACAATTTCAAAATGAATACTGAATCTAATATTTTTCAATAAATAACTTCATGAATAATAACCAAATAAATTGTCACAACCCAAAATCCTAATCCAGGCCGTGATGGCGCCCAACAACGGGGTTAGGCAAGCGAACATAAATTTCACTAAGTGCTTCTTTTTATTTGATTCAATTATTCACCCATTTACCGAATTTAACAAGTTAAATAATGATACCGAAAGATAATAACCCAGTGGTAGATAAAATAGCTATAAAGAAGCGTGAGCCAAAAGACGAGCATATATATATATACAGCCCAAAATCCTAAAATAACCACTACGTGTGTGCCGGGAACTAGTGTCACGAGTGTCACGGGCATACTAACAGGATAACCAAAAGATAAACTATACAATCCCACTGTCTGAATAAATAGACGGGAAACAAAAGTAAATGAAACTCCATGGTGTTGTCGGGGATAGGATCGCCAGAAGAACGCAGCTCGCCGTGAAGTTAGGTCCACTACGGACAATATCTAGCTCCGGTCTGATAACCAGAAGCACCAGCCTCAAAACCTGTACAATTAAGTACAGAAGTGCAGCATGAGTACATATTAAATAAATATGTACCTAGTGAGTATCCCGTCTAGTCTCGAAGAAGTAGTGACGAGAGGTCGACTCGATACTCACTAAGGTCCAACAGTCATAATATAAAGCAGGATATAACGGAATGCAGTAGACATGGGAAACAGTAAGCAACAGATACATTTCAAGTACAGAAATCCAGGAAAAACTACTAAAAATAAGCAACAATGTACACTTTCCTTGTTCCCAAGTATCTGTCGAGCCAATATCACTGAAACAGTACCAAATAGTCAAGCACACACAAGGATAAGACAACCGGTCGGAGTCATAAGGATAATATCTATGCACTGCCGAGGATCGAACGGCTCGTCCCATAAGTGCATTCTTACCATAGTATAATCTCTTAGGTGCACTGCCGAGGATCGAGGCCCGTCCCAAAAGTGCACCTTTCAATCCGCCGTGTCGTACGGGCCGCTCCCATGAGAGTGGGGGAAATCACATTCCGCTCGCGGAATGTAAATTGCGAAGCGGTCACAAGCACATACAATATCATTAAAACTTACCTTTCCATAACAATTTCCTTCCAATTATCCAAATCCATGAAATCTCACAGAATCAATGCTAGGCATAACATGAGTTTATAACACATTTGACGTTTCAAGGAAGAATATAAGGCATTATGTGGGCCTAACTACCCGGACATTACAACAATAGTCGCTACGTACGGACCCTCGTCACTTTGTACGCACGTAGCCCCCAAAACAATTACACATAGCATATAAATCACCTATGGGGATAATTCCCTCTTACAAGGTTAGAAAGGAGACTCACCTCGTGCCGAATCTACCCCTCGGACCAAGGATGCGCCCGAATCTCCGATCTCTACACCCGAGGACTCGCAACTAGACAAATATGGTACAATCATATCAATTCATGCTCAAAGTAGGGAAATTATCCTATTTTATCCAACAAATTCAACATTCTTGAAAATTTCTCAAATTTCAACCCCCGGGTCCGCATGTTCAAATTCTGAAAATTGCCGAAGGAAGCACTCGCCCATAGCCTAAGGATCATGGATATACGATTTCTACTTGATTTCATAGCAATAGATGAGAAATTCATCAAAATCCCTCAAGAACCCTAAGTTACTACCCACTCTTGATTTTTCAATGATTTAGTAGCTAATTCAATTAGTAATTCATGTATTTAACTAGTACTAGAGTAGAATTAACTTACCTCTTCAATAGCTAGGTCGTGGAACCCCCTTTCCCAAGCTTCCAAGCTCTCAAATGGTGGAAAATGAGAAGAAAATGAAGATTCCCGTATTTTAAAGAACACACTTCCTGGCCTACAGGGATTCCGCACCTGCGGTCTCGCACCGGCGAGCTAGGGCTCGCACCTGCGGAATTGGGAAAGAGGGGTTGGGGTCGCACTTGCGGAGGGATGACCGCAATAGCGGTTCCGCTCCTGCGGACCTTTGTCCGCACCTGCGAGAAAAGGGGGACCCCAGGGGTTTTCCGCACCTGCGAGGCTAGGACCGCAGGAGCGGTCCCGCACCTGCGACTGGGCAACCGCACCTGCGGTCACACCAACAACAGATGCACCAGCAATTGTTTTGGCTGGTTTTTGGCCTCGTGTGGTGTCCGGGAGGCACCTGGGCCTACCCGAGCCCCCGTCCAAATTTACCAACAAGTCCCAAATCATAATACGGAATCGCTCGATCCTTCGGAACACTTGAAACAACGCTAAAACTCAAAATCACACCCCAAAACCCCCAAATACATAACTTAAGAACTTCAAGTTCTTGATTTCTATAACGATGCGCCGGACCGACCTATATTACTCGGAATGACTTCAAATTTTACAGGCAAGTCATAAATGACATAACAGAACTATTCCCGGCCTTGAAATTCTGTTCGGACCTCGATAACAATAAATCACATTCCAAACCAAATTTTAAACTTAAGAAAATCCATATTTCTATATTAGGCATCGAAATGCTCCAAGGTCATCGAAAACCCGTTCCGAACATACGCCCAAGTCCGAAATCATCATACGAAGCTACTGAAACTGTCGGAACTCAATTCCGAGGTTGTTTGCTAAATATATTGACCAAAGTCAAACTTGGTCAAAAAGGCCAACCTTAAGGAACCAAGTGTTCCTATAGCACTCTAAACGCTTCCAAATCCCGAACCACCCGTCCCCGCAAGTCATAAATCACGAGAAGCCGCTATGCGAAGTTTTATTTAGGGGAACGGGGTCCTAATACGCAAAATGACCGATCGGGTCGTTACATTCTCCCCCTTTTAAACAAACGTTCGTCCTCGAACGGGTCTAGAATCGTACCTGAAGTGCTAAATAGCTGTGGATATCTGCTCCGCATGTCCTCCTCGGACTCCCAAGTTGCCTCCTCAGCTGGTTGGCCCCTCCACTGGACCTTTACTGCAGAAACACTTTTGGACCTCAACTGGCGGTCCTGCCTATCAATAATAGCAACTGGCTCCTCCTCCTAGCCCAACCTCTCATCCAACTGAATAGTGCTGAAATCAACCACGTGAGAAAAGTCGGCATGATATCTCCAGAGCATGGATACATGAAAGACCGGATGAACTCCTGATAAGACGGGAGGTAAAGCAAGCTCATAAGCAACCTCTCTGACTCGCCTCAACACCTCGAAAGGACCTATAAACATGGGGCTCAGCTTGCCCTTTTTCCCGAATCTCATAATGCCATTCATCGGCGAAAACTTTAGCAGAACCTTATCTCCCTCCATAAATGCTACATCACACGCCCTCTGATCCGCGTAACTCTTCTGTCTGGACTGAGCTGTGCGAAGCCTCTCCTGAATTATCTTCACCCTCTCCAAAGCATCTCTCACCAGATCTGTGCCATATAACTTAGCCTCGCCAGGCTCAAACCACCTGATAGGAGAACGACACCACTGACAATACAAATCCTCAAATGGATCCATCTCGATGCTGGAATGATAACCATTATTGTACGCAAACTCCGCCAAAGGCAAGAACTGGTCCCACTAACCTCCGAAGTCAATCACACAAGCCCTGAGCATATGCTCCAATATCTGAATTGTACGTTCCGACTGGCCATCAGTCTGATTGTGAAATGTTGAGCTGAGATCTATCTGAGTGCCCAACTCACTGTGCAATGCTCTCCAGAAGTGCGAGGTGACCTGAGGACCTCGATCTGATATAATGGACACCGTGTAGCCTGACTATCTCCCGAATGTAGATCTGGGCTAGCCTCTCAGAAGTGTAAGTAGTAGCCACAGGAATGAAATGCGTCGATTTGGTCAATCTATCCACAATGACCCAAACCGCGTCAACCTTTTGCACAGTCCGAGGCAACCCAACCACGAAATCCATAGTGATGCGCTCCCACTTCCACTCAGGAATGGGCATCTACTGAAGTAGGCCTCCTGGCCTCTGATGCTCGTACTTAACCTGCTGGCAATTAAAACACTTAGACACATACTCCATAATGTCTTTCTTCATCCGCCTCCACCAGTAATGCTACTTCAAATCACGATACATCTTTGTCGCACATGGATGAACAGAATACCGAGAACTGTGCGCTTCCGCTAGAATCCTCTCCCTCAGGCCATCAATATCAGGAACAAACAATCGGCTCTGGAGTCTCAAAACACCATCCTTGCCTAAAGTAACCTCATTGGCCCTGCCCTGGACCACTGTCTCCCGAAGCTCTGCTAGACACGGATCATCAAATTGCCGAGCCTTAATCTCCTCCAATAATGAAGACTGAGCAACCACATGGGCTAGAACTCGACGAGGCTCCGAAAGATCTAATCTCACAAGGCGATTAGCCAAGGACTGAATGTCCAAGGCTAGACGTCTCTCCTCAGCTGCAATGTAGGCCAAGCTACCCATACTCTCTGCCCTCCTGCTCAAAGCATCTGCTACCACATTTGCCTTGATCGGATGATACAGAATGGTGATATCGTAGTCCTTCAACAACTCAAGCCATCTGCGCTGCCTCAAATTAAGATCCTCTGCTTAAACAAGTGTTGCAAACTGCGGTGGTCGGTATAAACCTCACAAGACACACCATACAAGTAGTGCCTCAAAATCTTTAAAGCATGAACAATCGTCGTCAACTCCAAGTCATGCACAGGGTAATTCTTCTCATGAACCTTCAGTTGGCGCGAAGCATAAGCAATAACTCTCCCACCCTGCATCAACACACATCCCAACCCAACGCGTGAAGCGTCGAAATACACCGTATATATCCCAGAACCGGAAGGCAATGCCAAAACTGGTGCTGAGGTCAATGCTACCTTGAGCTTCTGAAAGCTCACCTCACTCTCGTTGGACCATCGAAATGGGGAATTCTTCTAAGTCAATCTAGTCAATGGAGCTGCAATAGAGGAGAACCCCTCCACGAATCGGCGATAATAGCCTGCTAGACCTAAAATGCTCCTGATCTCTGTAGCTGAAGTAGGACGCGGCCAACTCTGAACTGCCTCAATCTTCTGTGGATCAACCTTGATACCCTCTCCGGATACCACATGCCCCAGAAATGCCACAGACTCTAACCATAACTCACACTTGGAGAACTTAGCATATAGCTTCTGCTCTCGCAAGGTCTGGAGCAGAACTCTCAAATGTTGCTCATGCTCATCCAGGCTCCGTGAGTAAATCAAGATGTCATAAATGAAGACGATGACGAAGGAATCAATATACGTCCTGAATACCCTATTCATCAAGTCCATTAATGCTGCTGGGGCATTAGTCAAACCAAAGGACATCACCAAGAACTCATAATGGCCATATCTTGTACGAAATGCAGTCTTCAGAACATCTGAAGCCCGAATCTTCAACTGATGATAACCCGATCTCAAATCAATCTTAGAAAACACACGAGCATCCTGCAACTGGTCAAACAAATCATCAATGCGCGGCAGAGGATACTTGTTCTTAATAGTAACCTTATTCAACTGGCGGTAATCAATACACATCCGCATAGACCCATCCTTCTCCTTCACAAATAGAACTGGAGCACCACATGGCGATACACTCGGCCTGATGAACCCCTTAGCCAACAACTCCTCAAGCTGCTCATTCAACTCCTTCAACTCCTTAAGAGCCATTCGATACGGGGGAATAGAAATGGGCTGAGTATCTGGAGCCAAATCAATACAGAAATCAATATCTCGATCTGGAGGCATGCCTGGAAGGTCTGAAGGAAACATATCCGCAAACTCTCAAACAACTGGCACCGAATCAATAGTCGGAGACTCGGCGGTGGTGTCCTGCACATAAGCAAGGTAAGCCAAACAACCCTTCTCGACCATATGCCGAGCCTTCATGAAAGAAACGACCCGACTGGATGCACTAACTGAAGAACCCCTCCACTCCAGCCTCCGCGACTCTGGCATGGCTAAAGTAACTGTCTTGGCATGTCAATCTAGTACGGCATGATAAGGAGATAGCCAATCTATGCCTAGAATGACCTCGAAATCAACCATGTTGAGCAATAAGAGGTCCGCTCTGGTCTCGAATCCACAGAAGGTAATCACACATGACCGATAAACCCGGTCTACCACCATAGAATCTCCCACAAGAGTGGACACATATATAGGTGAACCCAAGGACTCACGAGGAACACTCATAAAATAAGCAAATAGTGCTGAAACATATGAATATGTGGATCCTGGATCAAATAATACTGAAGCCTCTCTACCACATACTGAAATAATACCTGTGATCACGGCGTCTTAGGCCATTGCACCTGACCTGGCCGGAATGGCATAAAATCTGGATGTAGCACCTGATGACTGAGCTCCCCCAGAGTGCACAAGAGCTGACTGACCTCCTCTTGACTGGCCTCCCCCTCTAGGACAACCCCTGCCCACCTGTCCTCCACCTCTAGGCGATCGGACTGCTGGTGCTGGGCCCATGGACTGATAACTCAACTGCATGGCCTTGCCCCGATACCTGGGACAATGCCTCCTCATATGACCTGGCTCCCCACACTCGTAACAACTCTCATGCACTGTAGCCTACTGCCCCGAAGAAGAACCCTGAATAGTCGAGGAGCGATATGGACCCTCTAGAATAACACTGAAGTATAAATTGGAGGATCTCTAGTGACTGGGATAACCACTGGGTGAACTCTGAATAGCTGGAGGACGGTAGGAGCGCTCTAGCATGGCACCGAACTGAGGCCTCACTGAACCACCTCGATGAGGTAGTGGAGGTGTTGAGTATGAAGGCATGTTGGGCTGACCACCCCTGAACTGACCCCCGCTCCTAGCTGGAGCATCCCTGAAATCTCCTGAGAACCTAGCCCTCTTGTTCTACTGACCCTGCTCCCTACTCCGCAACCGATAACCCTCGATCTTGCGAGCAATCTCTACCACTAGCTGATACAGAATACCCATCTCCACCTCTCTAGCCATGGTGGCTCTAATACCTGGATGTAACCCAGCCACAAATCTCTGCACTCTCTCAACATCAGTAGGTAATATCATGAGTGCATGGCATGACAGCTCTGAAAACCTGGCCTCATAATCCGTCACCGACATTTGCCCCTGCTCAAGCAGCTCAAACTGACGCCACAGCTCTTCCCTCTTAGAGGATGGAATATATCTATCCAAGAATATCTATGTGAATTGCCCCCAAGTGACAGGAGGAGAATCTGCTGGCCTGCTGAGTATATAAGACTGCCACCACCTGCGAGCTCTACCCTCTAACTGAAATGCAGTGAAGTCGACCCCATGAGACTCCAAGATCCTCATGTTGTGCAGTCTGTCCCTACACCTATCGATGAAGTCCTGGGCATCCTCACCTCGCTCACCCCCGAAGACTGGAGGGCGTAGTCAAGTCCACCTATCCAACATCTTCTGTTGATCACCCTATGCAGCTGGCCTGGGCCCTGGTGCTTCTGCTACAGGCTGGATCCCACCCACGGGCGGTGTACCCAGGGTATGGTGTACTGCTGCTTCTTGTCCTATGGCCTGAGCGGTAGAGGTCTGGACGCCCCCTCCCGCTTGAGAAGTGGCAGGATCTGCTGGGAATAGACCAGACTGGGACATGGTGTCCATGAATCTCATCATACGGCCCATGACCTCCTGGAAGCCCGGCGCCGTCATAAAGTCTACTGGAGCAGGAGCTACTGGAGGCACCTCGTCCTGCTCCTCAATGATAGGGTCCCCTGGTGGTGCGACTGGTATAACTCTAGGATGCCCTCGTCCCCTACCTCGGGCAGGTACCCTACCCCGGCCTCTACCACGACCTATCAGGAACATCGGATGCACGCGTCCTCACCATCTGCGAGAGAATAGAAGAATAAATTTGAGTACATCATCGGTTGCACGATAGAATAAGAATGAAGAGAGGTTTCTTAATACCCTATAGCCTCCTGAAGATAAGTACAGACGTCTTTGTACCGATCCGCAAGACTCTACTGGGTCTGCCCGTGACTCGTGAGACTTACGTGAACCTAGGGCTCTGATACCACGTTGTCAAAACCCAAAATCCTAATTCAGGTCGTGATGGCGCCCAACAACGGGGTTAGGCAAGCCAACATAAATTTCATTAAGTGCTTCTTTTTATTTGATTCAATTATTCACCCATTTACCGAATTTAATAAGTTAAATCATGATACCGAAAGAAAATAACCCAGTGGTAGATAATGTAGCTACAAAGAAGCGTGAGCCAAAAGACGAGCATATATATATACAGCCCAAAATCCCAAAATAACCACTACGTGTGTGCCGGGAACTAGTGTCACGAGTGTCACGGGCATACTAACAGGATAACCAAAAGATAAACTATACAATCCCACTGTCTGAATAAATAGACGGGAAACAAAAGTAAATGAAACTCCATGGTGCTGTCGGGGATAGGATCGCCAGAAGAACGCAGCTCACCGTGAAGTTAGGTCCACTACGGACAATATCTAGCTCCGGTCTGATAAGCAGAAGCACCAGCCTCAGAACCTGTACAATTAAGTACAGAAGTGCAGCATGAGTACATATTAAATAAATATGTACCTAGTGAGTATCTCGTCTAATCTCGAAGAAGTAGTGACGAGAGGTCGACTCGATACTCACTAAGGTCCAACAGTAATAATATAAAGCAAGATATAACGGAATGCAGTAGACATGGGAAACAGTAAGCAACAGATACATTTCAAGTACAGAAATCTAGGAAAAACTACTAAAAATAAGCAACAATGTACACTTTCTTTGTTCCCAAGTATCTGTCGAGCCAATATCACTGAAATAGTACCGAATAGTCACGCACACACAAGGATAAGACAACCGGTCGGAGTCATAAGGATAATATCTATGCACTGTCGAGGATCGAACGGCCCGTCCCATAAGTGCATTCTTACCATAGTATAATCTCTTAGGTGCACTGCCGAGGATCGAACGGCCCGTCCCAAAAGTGCACCTTTCAATGCGCCGTGGCGTACGGGACGCTCCCATGAGAGTGGGGGAAATCACACTTCACTCGCGGAATTTAAATTGCGAAGCGGTCACAAGCACATACAATATCATTAAAAATTACCTTTCCATAACAATTTCCTTCCAATTATCCAAATCCATGAAATCTCAGAGAATCAATGCTAGGCATAACATGAGTTTATAACACATTTTACGTTTCAAGGAAGAATATAAGGCATGTTGTGGGCCTAACTACCCGGACATTACAACAATAGTCGCTACGTACGGACCCTCGTCACTTTGTACGCACATAGCCCCCAAAACAATTACACATAGCATATAAATCACCTATGGGGACAATTCCCTCTTACAAGGTTAGAAAGGAGACTCACCTCGTGCCGAATCTACCCCTCAGACCAAGGATGCGCCCGAAACTCCGATCTCTACACCCGAGGACTCGCAAATAGCCAAATATGGTACAATCATATCAATTCATGCTCAAAGTAGGGAAATTATCCTATTTTATCCAACAAATTCAACATTCTTGAAAAATTCTCAAATTTCAACCCCCGAGTCCGCATGTTCAAATTCCGAAAATTGCCGAAGGAATCACTCGCTCGTAGCCTAAGGATCATTGATATACGATTTCTACTTGATTTCATAGCAATAGATGAGCAATTCATCAAAATCCCTTAAGAACCCTAAGTTACTACCCTTTCTTGATTTTTCAATGATTTAGTAGCTAATTCAATTAGTAATTCATGTATTTAACTAGTACTAGAGTAGAATTAACTTACCTCTTCAGTAGCTAGGTTGTGAAACCCCCTTTCCCAAGCTTCCAAGCTCTCAAATGGTGGTAAATGAGAAGAAAATGAAGATTCCCGTATTTAAAAGAACACACTGCCTGACCTACAGGGATTCCGCACCTGTGGCTCGAGGACCGCACCTGCGGTCTCGCACCGGCGAGCTGGGGCTCGCACCTGCGAAGCTGGGCAAGAGGGATTGGGCTCGCATCTGCAGAGGGATGACCGCAACAGCAGTTCCGCACCTGTGAGAAAGGGGGGACCCAAGGGGTTTTCCGCACCTTCGAATGGGAAACCGCACCTGCGGTCACACCAGCAACAGATGCACCAGCAGTTGTTTTGGCTGGTTTTTGGCCACGTGTGGTGTGGAGGCACCTGGGCCCACCCGAGCCCCCGTCCAAATTTACCAACAAGACCAAAATCATAATACGGACTCGCTCGAGCCTTCGGAACACTCGAAACAACGCTAAAACTCAAAATCACATCCCAAAACCCCCTAATACATAACTTAAGAACTTTAATTTCTTGATTTTTATAACGATGCGCCGGACCGACCTATACTACTCGGAATACTCGGAACTATTCCCGTCCTCAGAATTCTGTTCGGACCTTGATAACACAAAATCACGTTTCAAACCAAATTTCAAACTTAAGGAAATCTGTATTTTTATATTGGGCGCCGAAATGCTCTCGGTTCATCGAAAACCTGTTCCGAACATACGCCCAAGTCCGAAATTATCATACAAATCTACTAAAACTGTCGGAACTCAATTCCGAGGTTGTTTGCTAAATGTGAAGACCGAAGTCAAACTTGGCCAAAAAGGCCAACCTTAAGGAACCAAGTGTTCCTATAGCACTCTAAACACTTCTAAATCCCGAACCACCCATCCCCGCAAGTCATAAATCACGAGAAGACTCTATGGGAAGTTTTATTTAGGGGAACAGGGTCCTAATACGCAAAATGACCGGTCAGGTCGTTACATAAATAAATCGAACCACAAACTAAATATATAACTACCAAGGGTATGGTGTCATAATTTACGAACTACTAAGATATCTACAAATAATAGTGCTGAAAGAAATATGTATCTGTTTTGAAAGAAGTAAAACAACAATCTAAATATGAAGGGAAGACTCCAGGAATCTGCGGACGCCAGCAGATCTACCTCGTGTCTCTGTGTAAATGATGTCAGCTACTACTATCTCCTAGCTTTGGCCGGTACCTGGATCTCCACAAGAATTGAAGAGTGTAGTATCAGTAGAACCGACCCCATGTACTGAGAAAGTGCTGAGCCTAACCTCGGTGAAGTAGTGACGAGGCTAGGACATGACACCACATAAAACTTGTAGATATGTAAACAAGCTAGCAGGAATAACAACAAGTAAAGAATTTATAAATAACAAACAATGGGAAGGGGTCTTACTGTGGGGAATATTATCATAAGGATTGAAACAACGAAAGACAGATATAAACAATGATAAACCAACTAAATTGAGCAATTAAAGTAGAAATGGAAGTTGTAGGGTATCACCCTTCGTACTTTTACTATCAGCCTCACCAAACAATAAATAAAATGCAAGGCATCACCCCTCGTAATTTTACTCTCATCCTCATCATATAATGAATATGAATGCACGGCATCACCCTTCGTGCTTTTACTCTCATCCTCACCATATAATGAATATGAATGCACGACATCATCCTTTGTGCTTTTACTCTCATCATCACCAAGTAATGAATATGAGTGCACGGCATCACCCTTCGTGCTTTACACTCTTCCTTACCAATCACATAATCAATAATAGCATACAAAGAGGGATTTCACAAGAAATCAGTATTTCATCATAGCTTTTATCACCATTTATCATTTAAATCTCAACTTAGTATTCACAATATTATACATCTTGGAGGAACCGGATACTAACCTTCCAACATTTCAAACAACAATAATCATAAATAATAGGCTTTACAACAACCAAAATAACAAGAATTCACTTTCACTCGCATGCTATGACCTGACCACAACGTATAGGTACTCGTCACCTCACCTATACATTGGATTTAGCTCCCTCAAGCTAAGGTTAGACACAACACTTACCTCGAATTCGCAGGGCACTCACTGCTCAAGCACTGCTTTTCCTTTAGAATTGGCCTTCAACTCACTCGTATCAAATCATAAACATCATTAATTAATGCTAAAGGTGCTAACTTTAATTCAAAATCATGGTTTTCCTAAGTTTTCCCAACAAAATATGAAAATTGACCTCGTGCCCACTTGGTCTAAACTCGAGGTTCGGACCAAAACCCGTTTACCCATTGTCCTCTGAGCCCGGATATACAATTGATTTTGGAATCCGACCTAAATTCGAGGTCTAAATTCCCAAATGTTGAAATTCCAAAGTTCTACCCAAAAACCCCAATTTTCACCATGAAAACTCTAGATTCTTGGTTGAAATCTTGTTAAAAGTTGTTAAAATGAAAGGAATTAGTTAGAGATCACTTACCGATGATTTGGAGAAGTTTGGGTCTTTGGAAAATCGCCTATGAAGGTTGAGGGTTTGAGAGAATTGAAAAAGAGGTGAAAACCCCGTCTAAAATTTGTTTTAACAGGCTGCGGTTATCGCATTTGCGATCAATTGCGAACCCTTCGAAATTTTGCAGTCATCGCAAATGCGATGAAATTGTTGTGTTTGCGACATATGGGGGGTTTCGCATTTGCTACCAGAATCTCGCATTTGCGAGATATGAGGCTGGCCCAGGACTTCGCATTTGCGAAGCTTGATCTCGCAAATGCGAGATCAGAGGCCTGCCAACACCAGATATCAGCTGTGCAGATTTTTCTAAGTCTAAACACTCTATAGCCTACTTGAAAATCACCCGAGACCTCGGGGCTCCAAACCAAACATGCACACAAGTCTAAAAACATCATACCGACTTGCTCGTGCGATCAAATCATCAAAATAACATCAAATCTACGAATTTAACCTCAAAACTCATGATTTTCACAAGAACACTCAAAGTTTCTAACTTTTCAACCGGATGTACGAATCACGTCAAATTAACTCTGATTCTTATCAAACTTCACAGGTTAGACTTAAATATCATACCAAACTTGTACCGGGATCTTGAACCAAAATACGGGCCCGATACCAATGTATTCACACATTAATTCATTTTTTTATTTCCTATAAAAACAGTACAACAATTTTCTTCGAAAATTGTTTTCTAAAGCTAGGGACCTTGGAATTCAATTCCGGCATATGCCCAAGTCCCATATTTTACTGCGGACCTCCCGGGATCGTCGGAACATAGATCCGGGTTCGTTTACTCAAAATGTTGACCAAAGTAAACTAAAACCAAAATTTAACTCTAAATTACTATTTCCCGTATTTTCACATAAAATCTTTCCGGATTCACGCCCGGACTGCGCACACAAATCAAGATAATTCAAATTAGTCTTTTTAAGGCTAATAAGTCTGGAATAGAGTCTTAATTTATAAGATAACTCTTTGGGTCATCACAATTTCCACCTCTAAAACAAACGTTCGTCCTCGAACGGACATAGAAAATTACCTGAAGTGGCGAATAAGTGTGGGTATCTACTCTGCATGTCGGACTCGGACTCCCAAGTAGCTGCCTCAATGGGCTCGCCTCTCCACTGCACTCGAACTGAAGGATAACTCTTAGACCTAAACTGACGAACTTGCCAGTCTAAAATGGCTATCGGCTCATCCTCATAAGTCATGTCTTTGTCCAACTGGACAGAGCTGAAATCTAACACGTGGGACAGGTCACCATGATATTTCCGGAGCATAGATGCATGAAATACCGGATGAACTAAGGATAACCCTGGATGCAACACAAGTCTATAAGCTACCTCCCCCACTCTATCAAGAATCTCAAATTTCCCGATATACCTAGGGCTCAACTTACCCTTCTTCCCAAATCTCATAACACCCTTCATGGGTGATACACGAAGTAATACTCTCTATCCAACCATTAATTCCACATCTCGAACCTTACGGTCGGCATAACTTTTTTGCCGGGACTGAGCTGCACGAAGTCGCTCCTGTATAATCTTGACCTTATCTAAGGCCTCTTGAACTAAGTCTGTAGCCAATAACCGAGCCTCTCCTGGCTCAAACCATCCAATTGGCGACATGCATCGTCTACCATATAATGCCTCATAGGGAGCCATCTGAATGCTCGAATAGTAGCTATTATTGTAGGAAAACGCTAACAACAAGAATTGATCCCAAGAACCTCCAAAATCATTAACACAGGCGCGAATCATATCCTCCAAGATCTGAATAGTACGCTCGGATTGCCCGTCCGTCTGAGGATGGAATGTTGTGCTCAACTCAACCCGTGTACCCAATCACGCTGAACTGCCCTCCAAAAGTGCGAGGTAAACTGCGTACCCCGATCAGAAATGATAGACACGGGCACACCGTGAAGGCGAACAATCTCTCGAATATATATCTCTGCCAGCCGCTCTGAAGTATAAGTACTTGCCACTGGAATGCAATGTGTTGATTTAGTCAGCCTATCCATAATAACCCAAACGGCGTCGAACTTCCTCTGAGTACGTGGGAGCCCAACAACAAAGTCCATAATGATACGCTCCCACTTCCACTCAGGAATCTCTATCTGCTGAAGCAAACCACCGGGTCTTTGATGCTCATATTTCACTTGTTGGCAATTCAAACAACGAGCCACATAAGATACAATGTCCTTCTTCATCCTTCTCCACCAATAATGTTGTCGCAAGTCCTGGTACATCTTGGCTGCACCCGGGTGAATAGAATACTTAGAACTGTGAGTCTTCTCAAGGATTAACTCACGAAGGCCATCAACATTAGGTACACATATACGACCCTGCATCCTCAAAACACCGTCATCTCCAACCGTAACCTTCTCGGCACCACCATGCCGAACTGTGTCCCTAAGAACCATCAAATGCGGGTCACATCCTGCCGATCTCTGATACGCTCAAATAAAGAAGACTGAGTGACTGTACAAGCTAGAACACTGCTCGGCAAAATATTCAACCTCACGAATAGATTAGCCAAAGTTTGAATGTTTGAAGCTAACGGTCTCTCACCGACTGGAATAAATGCAAGGCTGCCCATACTTACCGCCTTCCTACTCAAGGCATCGGCCATTACATTGGCCTTCCCCGAATGATACAATATAGTGACGTCATAATCCTTCAATAACTCCAACCATCTCCTCTGTCTCAAATTAAGATCCTTTTGCTTGAACAAGTACTGGAGACTGCGATGATCTGTGAAAACCTCACACGACACACCATAGAGATAGTGCCTCCAAATCTTTAATGCATGAACAATGACTGCCAACTCTAAGTCATGGACAAAATACTTCTTCTCATGGACTTTCAACCGCCGAGACGCATATGCAATCACTATGTCCTCCTGCATCAACACCGCTCCAAGCCTAATACGGGAAGCATCACAATATACCGTGAAAGGTCCTGAACCTGATAGTAACACCAACATTGGTGCTGACGTCAAGGCTGTATTGAGCTTCTGAAAGCTCGCCTCACACTCATCTGACCATTTGAATGGGGCACCTTTCTGAGTCAATTTAGTCATTGGGGTTGATATAGATGAAAACCCCTCCACAAAACAACGGTTCAAATCCAAGAAGCTCCTGATTTTAGGGGCTGTAGTGGGTCTAGGCCAGTTCTTGACTGCCTTTATCTTCTTAGGATCTACCTGAATACCTTCTACTGATACGATATGACCCAAGAAAGCTACTAAATCCAACCAGAACTCACATTTTGAAAATTTTGCATACAATTGATCATCCCTCAAAGTCTGGAGCGCTATACGGAGGTGTTGTTCATGCTCTTCTCGGCTGCAAGAGTATATCAGAATGTCATCAATGAACACAATTACAAAAGAATCCAGATGAGGCTTGAAAACCCGATTCATCAAGTCCATAAAGTCTGTTGGTGCATTAGTTAAGCCAAAGGAAATCACCAAAAATTCATAGTGCCCATACCTCGTCCGAAAGGCTGTCTTAGGAGCATCGCACGCCCTAATCTTCAGCTGATGGTATCCCGATATCAGATCAATTTTCGAAAACGCACTAGCACCCTGATGCTGATCAAATAAATCATCAATTCCCGGCAATGGATATTTATTCTTGACAATGACCTTGTTCAACTGTCGGTAATCTATACACATCCTCATCGACCCATCCTTCTTCTTCACAAACAGAACTGGTGCTCCCCGGGGCGAGACGCTAGGTCTAATAAAACCCTTATCAAGCAAATCTTGCAACTGCTCTTTCAGTTCTTTCAATTCTGGTGGGGCCATCCGGTATGGAGGAATAGAAATGGGCTGAGTTCCCGGAGCCACATCAATACAAAAATCAATATCCCTGTCGGGTGGCATCCCCGACAGGTCTGCAGGAAACACCTTGGGAAACTCGCGAACAATAGGCACTAAATCTATAAAAGAATTTTCAGCCTCAGAATCACGAATATGAGCCAAATAAGCCAAACACCCCTTCTCAACCATGCAACGAGCCTTGGCATAAGAAATCACTCTACTGGGAGAATGACTAGGAGTTCCTTTCCACTCTACTCGAGGCAACCCTGGCAAGGTTAACGTAACTGTCCTGGCATGACAGTCACAGATGGCATAATAAGGTGACAACCAATCCATGCCCAATATAACATCAAAACGACCATGTCAAGAAGCAAAAGGTATACACTAGTTTCAAGACCCTCAATGACTACTACGCACGAACGATACACACGATCTACCATAATAGCATCCACCCACCGGCGTAGACACATAAACAGGAACACTCAAGGAATCGGGGGGTACACCCAAATACGAGGAAAAATATGATGACACATAAGAATAAGTAGACACCAGATCAAACAAAACTGTGGCATTTATGTTGCAAACTGAAATGATACCTATAATAACAGCATCGGAGGACTCCACCTCAGGTCTAGCTGGAAATGTATACAGTTGGGTCTGGGCTCCACAACCCTGAACTATGTCTTTGGGAGGACCTCTGATAGGCGGACCTCTGCCTCTAGGGGGTTGACCTCCACCCCTAGCGGCCTGACCTCCTCCTCTAACAATCTGTCCCCTGCCTTTGGCTATTTGACCCCTACCCCTAGCTGGCTGGATAGGTGGTGGTGCAACTATAGCATGGGAACCCTGATACAGTGAATTATCTGATGCGCGAGGACAATATCTGGCCAGGTGCCTCGGGTCACCACAAGAGTAACAAGACCTCAGCTGCTGAGACTGCTGGCCGGAAAACTGACCCTTGTCAACCAGTATAACCACCCTGAACACTCTGAAGAAGAGGTGCACTGATAGGAGTTAATGGAGCACTATAGACTGGATGAGCGGAAGGAGGCATATAAGAACCACGACCACCTGAAGTACCATGTGAAGCCTGAAGTGTTGAATGAAATGGCTTGGAAGACTGGCCTCTGCTAAATGAAACCCCGCCTCCAGATGAGGCACCGCTGAATCCACCGGAATGGCGAGGTCTTTTATCTGACCCCTGACCTCCCATCCCGAGAATCGTTTCAACTCTCCGGGCCACATTGGCCGCATCCTGAAATAAAATCCCAGTCCATGTCTCCTTGGCCATCTGCAACCTGATGGGCTGAGCAAGGCCCTCTGTCACGAGCCAAATTCCCAACCTTAGGGATCGTGATGACGCCTAACACCACACTTTCTAGGCAAGCCAATGTTAGAAATCGATTACTAATTTCCTTAATTAATTACTTAGGCATAAATAAATAAATTCAAAATGAACTTAACTAAAATAATTCCCAACAACGTTAAAATAAAATAGTAATAATAACCAATTAAATGAAACGAACCACGAACTAATTATATAAATAACTCTAAGACTACCCCAGGGTCTGGTGTCACAATCCACGAACTACTAAAGAATACTACAAATAATGGCTGAAAGAAATAGTGTAACTGTCACGACCCAAAACCTATGGGTTGTGATGGCACCGGACACCACTGTCAGGCAAGCCGACCCCTTAATCAGTTGGAACACTTTCCTGTTTAACATTTTAGAATCGAAGCCTCTTATTGCATTTTCATTATTAAATAAATAAATTTCGTAATTTAAATACGGAAAGAAACCAACTTAATACAAAAAACAAAAATACCAAGACATCCCCAGAACCCGGTGACACAAGTCCATGAGCAATTTCTAAGAATTTATACAATTATACAACGCTTGTCCGAAAAACAAATTGGACAAAGGCATTAAATATAAAATGTAAGTACACAGAAGGGAGACTCTGGCAGTTGTGGAATGCCTATGGATGACTGCAGCCCGTATAAGTCCCCAAACCGATCATTGTACTATAAAGGTACCTGTGCAGCAAAATGCACAGAAAGTGTAGCATGAGTACATAAACATATATGTACCCAGTGAGTATCCCGTCTAAACTCGAAGAAGTAGTGACGAGAGGTCGACTAGACACTCACTAAGGTCCAACAATATAATATATGACAGGATATGGCGAAAGCAGTAGGCAGGTAGGACAGTAAACAACAAGTGCATATCAAATAAGGAAATTCAGGTAATAACTGAAAATGAACCTCAATGTACTATAATTTTCTCTTAACCAATGCCTGACTATCAAATTATAAGTGAACCAGAACCCAAGGAGCATATACAGACACGGACAAGACAACCGGCCGGAGTCATAAGGGTGGTCATAAGGAATGAGGTCATAAGCTAACCCACGATCGCGAATCATACCTGCGACTCGCGTGCTGACTCAATAGTAATAAGTTGACCCACGATCGCGCATCATACCTGCGACTCGTGTGCTGACTCGATAATGATAAGCTGACCCACGATCGTGCATCCAGTCTGTGACTCATGTGCTGAATCGATAATGATAATTTGACCCACGATCGCGCATCATGCCTGCGACTTGTGTGCTGACTCGATAATAATAATATATAAGCTGACCCACGATCGCGCCTCCAGTCTGCGACTCATGTGCATACTCGATAATGATAAGCTGACCCACGATCGTGCATCATGCATGCGACTCGTGTGCTGACTCGATAATAATAATATATAAGTTGACCCACGATCGCGCCTCCAGTCTGCGACTCGTGTGCTGACTCGATAACAAGTGCATATACATATATAGGTATGTATGTGTACCGAGTCAACAGTGAACTCAACAGGACCGTGCTAATACAACTGTAGCCAACTGGGATTGAAATCATAATATTTCACCTTTCCATGTCCTCTCAACAACAATCACAACTTACAATACATACAAGGTACAAATAAGGCACATAGAGTCATGCTCGTAAGTCCTAAAGATACCCGACATAGCAATATAGTCGCCACGTACGGACTCTCATCACTTGGTACGTACGCGACCCCCACAACATGTATACATAACAAATAAGGAACCTATGGGGTCATTTCCCCCTTGCAAGGTTGGAAAGGAGACTCACCTCGCTCCGAAGATTCATCACCGGCTTCCGATCCCCTACGATGACCCCAACGGATGCGCAACGCCCCCAAACTATCCAAATAATGATAATTCAATGAAAGTATACTCAAATATTTGCTAAAAATTCAGATTATATAATTTCCCAACTCTGCTAAGTGAAATGACCAAAATGCCTTCGGGCCCATGTGCTCGGACTTCGAAATTTCTTGAAGAACATCTCTACCCCTAGCTTTACTAGTTCAAATATGCAATTTACTCAAATACTCGAGCTCAATTCGTGCCTAAAATACAATTTATCAAGTTCTAGGTTTCTTCCAAAAAATCCCAATTTATTACTAAATTCCCATGTTCAAATCCATGTACAACCTTGTATTTAACTTGAAAACATGAAGGAGTTACTTACCTCGTGATTCCTGACGAAAACCCTCTCTTGAAGTTCCTCAAAAATCGCCCAAACCAAAGAAGAAGTGAAGAAATGACCAATAAATTCTCGATTTTAAAAACAATCTGCCCAGGCCATTTTCGCACCTGCGGTCCAATAGCCGCTCCTGCAGAAATTCCATCGCAGGTGCGGCTCTGACTCCACCTAGAAACTCTCGCACCTGCGGCCAAATCCTCGCAGGTGCGGTCACACCAGATGACAGCAACCTTCAGCTATCTTCAACTTCAAATATTGATTTGTTAACCACTTGGAATCCACCCGAGGCCCCCGGGACCCCGTCCAATCACACCAACCTGTCCCAAAACATGAAACGGACTCGCTTGAGGCCTCAAATTACACCAAACAACATCGAAACGACGAATCGCTCGCCGATCCAAATCTTTAAGAACTTGAAATTCCAAACTTCCACATTCGATGCCGAAACCCGTCAGATCACCTTCGATTGACCCCAAATTTTGCACACAAGTCATATTCAACATTACAGACCTGCTCCAACTTCCGGAATCGCATTCCGACCCCGATGTCAAAATTTCCACTTCCGATCGGATTTTCTCAAAAACCTTCAAATTTCTATCTTCAGCCAAATGACTTCAAAATAACCTACGGACATCCGAATTCACTTTCGATCGCGCTCCCAACTCCGGAATCACCATACGAAGCTATTCCCAAACTCGGAATCCCAAACGGACATCAACATCTCTGAAATTCGCTTCAAGCCAAACTTAGGAGATTCCTTCAAAAATGCTGATTTCCACAATATATGCCGGAACGCTCCTGGGTAATCCAAAACCCGATCTGGACATACGCCCAAGTCCGAAATCATCATACGAATCTGCTGGAACCTTCAGATCCTGATCCCAAGGTCGTTCACTCTAAATCCCAGTCTTACTCAATTTCTTCAACTTAAGGCTTCTGAAATGAGAATTTTCCTTTCAATTTGACTCTGAACCTCCTGAATTTCAATTCTGACCATACACATAAGTCACAATACCCGAAATGAAGTTGTTCATGACCCCCAACTGCTGAACGACGTGTTGGATCTCAAAACGACCGGTCGGGTCGTTACAGTAACTGTTCTGAATAATATAAAACAATGTATGTAAAAAAAAGAGAAGACTCTCGAGATCTGCGAACGCCGGCAGATGTACCTCGTGTCTCCAAATGAATAGGCAGTCGTCCTGAAATCATCTACTGCTGAATAGTACCTGGATCTGTGCAAAAGATCACAGAGTGTAGTATCAGTACAACCGACCCCATGTACTGAGTAAGTGCCGAGCCTAACCTCGACGAAGTAGTGACGAGGCTAAGGCGGGGCATTAACAATATAATCGGTAACAATAATAAATAAGAAAGCAACAAAGAAATCTAAATAAATAAATGCTGCAACAAATTACAGTAACTCCGCTGCCTTTTTCAGGTCTCAGCTATAACCAATTTCTCAAATAAATTTCCAAAGTTCCAATCTTTAACTTTAAATAAAAATAGTGCCAAAAATATATAAAGAATAGTAAAATAAACATTTAAGCTTTTCAAAACTTTATTTTTCTTTGAAAATCAGTAAAATATAAATGTCCTCCCTTATCGCTCCTTGTTGCGGCGTGCAACCCGCTCCCACCTGTCCTCCCTTATTGCTCCTCCCTAAAAATATCACCCTTATTACTCCTGTTGCGGCGTGCAACCCGATCCCACCTGTCCACTCTTATCATTTCTTGTTGCGGCGTGCAACCCGCTCCCACCAGACATATCGTATCAATTTATTTATAAATTTCACAACTCAGGCCAAGCCTTTCATACTATTTTTGTCTCAACAATTATAAATAAAAAACTGCATATTTTCTCATAACTTCATCAATATCCTCTCAACCATGAAACCAACAGGAACATCAATATATATATATATTTATTTCGCAAAAATAATGCCAAATCTCTCAACCATTTTATACCACAAGAAAACCAGCTCAAACAACCAATACTCTTTCCAAAATAGTCACAACAATATCTAACAACAATTTAATAAGACCAACTAGTCATAGAAACAATAACGAACACATAACAATTAAGACAATAATCAATTAGTTGGGAACGGGAAAGGGGATTATGTTTAACAGATAATTTGGGTGGTGCATAGATACTCGTCACCTCACCTATACACCACGGCCATGCATTTCACATAGCAAACAAGTGGGGAGTCCTATTCCCTCAAGTCAAAGTTAGACCAAACACTTACCTCAATTTCGCAGGCCACTCACTGCTCAATTATTGCTTTTCCTTTTGAATTCACCTCTAACTTGCTCAAATCTAATCACAATTAACTTAATATCATTAACTAATGCTAAATAAACTAAATTTATTGAAAAAAATAATCTTTCCTATGTTTTCTCAAAAAAGTGAAAACCCGACCCCGGGCCCGCTTGGTATAAACTCAGGGTTCGGACTAAATTACGTTTACGCATTCACCCACGAACCCAAATATGCTATTAGTTTTGAAATCTGATCTTAATTTGATATAAAAATTTGATTTTTACAAAACTCCCTAATTATAACCAAACCCTCAATTTTTACCATGAAAATTCTTTGTTTTTGCTTTAAAAGTGATGCGAAATAGTAAGGAATTGAAAGAACAAGGTTTGAAATTGATTACCTATGACTTGGGGATGAAGATTGTTGATGAAAAATCGTTTTTAGGGCTGGAATCTCGAAAATTTTGAGAAGAAAGGGTTCTGCCCGGTTTAACAGTGTATTTATATGACTGGGCGGGCCTTCTTTGCGATCGCGGAAGAAGGGATGTGATCGCATAGAATAAAAAAATACCCTTGAAATTAACATTATGCGATCGCGGAAAAATTTATGCGATCGCATAGAACAAAGTTGACCCCCAACAATTTAACACTATGCGATCGCGGAAGAATCTATGCGATCGCATAGAACAAAAGACCTGGACACCAGAAAATGAAAAACCATCAATTTTTCTTAAGTTCAAAACATCTCGTGGCCTATTCGAAACTCACCCGAGTCCTCGGGGCTCTAAACAAAACATGCACGCAAGTCTAGAAACATCATACGGACTTGCTCGTGCGATCAAATCGTGAAAATAACATGTAAAACTATGAATTAAACCTCAAAACTCATCATTTTCAACAAGAACTCTTAAAGTTTATAATTTCTCAACCGGATGTCCGAATCACGTTAAACGAACTCGGTGTTTCACCAAATTTCACAGTTAACCTTTTAATATCATAAAATATCTGTACCGGGCTCCGAAACCAAAATACGGGCCCGATACCAATTGTTTTAAACATTATTTCTTTTCTTTAATTCTTAAACATTTTAGCAAAACAATTTCTTTCAAAAATTGATTTCTAAGGCTTGGTGCCTCGGAATTCATTTCTGGGCATACGCCCGAGTCCCATATTTTACTACGGACCTCCCGGGATCGTCGGAACACGGATCCGAGTCCGTTTACTCAAAATGTTGACCAAAGTCAACTTTTATCAAATTTAAATTCTAAAAATCACTATTTCTCATATTTTCACATTAAAGCTTTCCGGTTTCACGCCCGGACTGCACACGCAAATCGAGGTATTTAATTTTAGTCTTTTTATGGATATTAAGCATGGAACGGAGTCTAATTTTATAAAATGACCCCTTGGGTCATCACAATCTCCACCTCTAAAACAGACGTTCGTCCTCAAACGGACATAGAAAATTACCTGAAGTGGCGAACAAGTGTGGGTATCTACTCTGCATGTCGGACGCAGACTCCCAAGTAGCTGCCTCAATGGGCTCGCCTCTCCACTGCACTTGAACTGAAGGATAACTCTTAGACCTCAACTGACGAACCTGCCGGTCTAAAATGGCTACCGGCTCCTCCTCATAAGTCAAGTCTTTGTCCAACTGGACAGAGCTGAAATTTAACACGTGGGACGGGTCACCATGATATTTCCAGAGCATAGACACATGGAATACCGGATGAATGAGGATAACCTTGGAGGCAATGCAAGTCTGTAAGCTACCTCCCCCACATTACCAAGAATCTCAAACGGCCCGATATGCCTAGGGCTCAACTTACCCTTCTTCCCAAATCTCATAACACCCTTCATGGGCGACACACGAAGCAATACTCTCTCTCCAACCATGAATGCCACATCACGGACCTTACGATCGGCATAAATCCTTTGCCTAGACTGAGCTGCACGAAGTCTCTTCTGAATAATCTTGACCTTATCTAAAGTCTCCGGAACTAAGTCTGTCCCCAACAACCAAGCCTCTCCCGGCTCAAACCATCCCATTGGCGATATGCACCGTCTACCATATAACGCCTCATAAGGGGCCATCTGGATGCTCGGCTGATAACTATTATTATAAGCAAACTCCGCTAACGGCAAGAACTAATCCCATGAACCTCCAAAGTCAATAACACAATCGCGGAGCATGTCCTCCAATATCTGAATGGTACGCTCGGACTGCCCGTCAGTCTGAGGGTGAAATGTTGTACTCAACTCCACTCGGGTACCCAACTCACGCTGAACTGCCCTCCAAAAGTGAGAAGTAAACTGCGTACCCCGATCAGAAATGATAGACACGGGCACCCCATGAAGGCGGACAATCTCCCAAATATACAACTCAGCCAACCGCTCTAAAGTATAAGTACTAGCCACAAGAATGAAGTGTGATGATTTAGTCAGCCTATCCACAATAACCCAAACTGCATCGAACTTCCTCTGAGTCTATGGGAGCCCAACAACGAAGTCCATAGTGATACGCTCCCACTTTCACTCAGGAATCTCTATCTGCTAAAGCAAATCACCAGGTCTCTGATGCTCATACTTTACCTGCTGACAATTTAAGCAACGAGCCACATACGCCATGATGTCCTTTTTCATCCTTCTCCACCAATAATGATGCTTCAAATCTTGGTACATTTTAGCTGCCCCTGGGTGAATGGAATACTTAGAGTTGTGAGCCTCCTCAAGGATCAACTCACGAAGGTCATCAACATTAGGCACACATAACCTAACCTGCATCCTCAACACGCCATCATCTCCAATTGTAACCTGCTTGGAATCACCGTGCCAAATTGTGTCCCTAAGGACCGCCAAATGTGGGTCATCATCCTGCCGCTCCCGAATACGCTCAGTTAGAGAAGACCGAGCGACTGTACAAGCTAAAACACTGCTGGGCGAAATATCCAACCTCATGAACTAGTTAGCCAACGTCTGAATATCTGAAGCCAATGGTATCTTATCAACTGGAATATACGCAAGGCTGCCCATACTCACCGCCTTTCTACTCAATGCGCCGGCCACCACATTCGCCTTCCCTGGGTGATACAATATGGTGACATCATAATCTTTTAGTAACTCTAAGTCTCTAACCATCTCCGCTGCCTCAAATTTAAATCTTTCTGCTTGAATAAGTACTAGAGGTTGCGATGGTCAGTAAAACCTCACACGGCAGGCCATAAAGATAATGCCTCCAAATTTTCAAAGCATGGGCAATAGCCGCCAACTCTAAATCATGAAAGATGTAATTCTTCTCATGGACTTCCAACTGACGAGACCCATACGCAATCACCCTGCCATCCTGCATCAACACTGCTCCAAGGACAATTCGAGAAGCATCACAATACACCATGAAAGAACTTGAATCTGATGGTAACACCAACATCGGTGCTGAAGTCAAGGATGTCTTGAGCTTTTGAAAGCTCGCCTCGCACTCATCTGACCATTTAAATGGGGAACCTTTCTGAGTCAATTTAGTCATTGGGGCTGTTATGGATGAAAACCCCTCCACAAAACGACGGTAGTAACCTGCCAAACCCAAGAAACTCCTAATCTCCGTAGTTGTAGTGGGTCTCGGCAAGTTCTTGACTGCCTCTATCTTCTTAGGATCAACCTGAATACCCTCAACTGATATAATATGACCCAAGAAGGCTACTGAATCTAACCAGAACTCACATTTAGAAAAGTTGGCATACGAATGATTATCTCTCAAAGTCTGGAGTGCCATACGGAGATGCTGCTCATGCTCTTCCCGACTGCGGGAGTATATAAGAATGTCATCAATGAACACGATCACAAAAGAGTCCAGATGGGGCTTAAAAACCCGATTCATTAAGTCCATAAAGGCCGTTGGAGCATTAGTCAGCCCAAAAGACATAATCAAAAATTCATAGTGCCCATACCTCGTCCGAAAGGCTGTCTTAGGAACATCGGACGCCCTAATCTTCAGCTGATGATAGCCCGACCTCAAATCAATTTTCGAAAATACTCTAGCACCCTGAAGTTGATCAAATAGGTCATCAATCCTCGGCAACGGATATCTATTCTTGATAGTAGCTTTATTCAGCTGCCGGTAATCTATACACATTCTCATCGACCCATCTTTCTTCTTTACAAACAAAATCGGTGCACCCCAAGGCGAGACACCGGGCCTTATGAAACCCTTATCTAGCAAGTCTTGCAACTGTTCTTTCAACTCTTTCAATTCTGGTGGGGCCATCCGATATGGAGGAATGGAAATGGGCTGAGTGCCCAGAGCCACATCAATACAGAAATCATTATCCCTGTCGTGCGGCATACCCGACAGGTCTACAGGAAATACCTCAGGAAACTCACGCACGATAGGGACTGACTCTATAGAAGAAACCTCAACACCAGAATCACGAATATGAGCCAAATAAGCCAAACACCCTTTCTCCACCATGCGACGAGCCTTAGAATATGAAATTACCCGGCTGGGAGAATGACCAGGAGTCCCTTTCCATTCTAATCGAGGCAACCCCGGTAAGGCTAAAGTAACTGTCTTGGCGTGACAGTCTAAAATGTCATAATAGGGATACAACCAATCTATGCCCAATATAATATCAAAGTCAACCATGTCTAGAAGTAAAAGATCCACACTAGTTTCAAGACCCTCAATGACTACTACGCGCGAACGATATACTCGATCTACCACGATAGCTTCCTCCACCGGTGTAGACACATAAACAGTAACACTCAAGGGATCACGGGGCACATTTAAATACGAGGAAAAATAGGATGAAACATATGAATAAGTAGACCCCGGATCAAACAAAACGGAAGCAGATAAAAACATGTTGGACTCTAACGTGGCCTTTACTAAGTTAAACAAAAAAGATAAAAATAGTTCCATGCAAAATGACACCCAAATGGACAAAACTAACCCTTCTAATAATTATAACCCTACTACCCCTATTAACACTCTTAAACAAAAATCTAGCCATAATCTTAAGTTAACCGAAGGGAATGAACAAAATCTACTCCCTAGATATGACAATATTCCCCCTCTATTGCATGTTGGCCAAATGGCAACCAAGGAAAACAAAAGCAACCAAATGGCCATCACCTTAGAAGACGAAAAGGATACTAAGGCTCTTCCTATAAAACTAGACATTGAGCAACCAAAAGCCATGCACTTGGAAAACTCAATCATTGCCACATCCCCCAATCCCTCCCACTCCTCCAAAAGCATCAATCCCACGCCTGCCACAAGCTTATTAAATACTCTACCCCCATTAAAGATGCCAAGACTTCCAACAACCCTAAGAAGAAGAAATCGTCTAATCCAAATCCTTCGACAACACATACCACTAACAATGGAAAACCTTCCACCCTTACACCCACTAGAGAACCCTCAGATTGTCTATGCCAAACCTTCACAAGCACAATACTACCAACCTGCCTTGTGGATGGAGTTAGGTCTAATGGGACATGCAATCTCTTTCACAGCTCCAATCAACGGCCAGGAAGAAATAGTGATACTCCAAAACACTCATTACTTAGCCCAACTCATAACGGAAGGAATGCGGCTAGCCATGAACAATTACCTAAATCAAGTTTGGTTGAACAACATTATTCAACTAATGACACCCTCGTTGAACCACAAATGGTGCATGCAATGAGGAATCAATAGAATATGCCACCTCAATTCAACCCAATCAACCCACAGATGCCCCCTTAGACCTGCCATTCTTCCCGACAGAAATGTACTCTCAACTCAATCCCATATTCTTACCATGAGAGATCAACCAGGAGAACCAGGAACAACCAATCCCTCCAGTGTTCCATCCAGCATCCCCACCACAAAACCATGCAGAACAAGTGGCAGGGTCAGTAGAAGCAGCGATGGAGGAGGAAGACGAACCTATCAACCTAAACTTAGAGCGAGTCCTAGAGTTCTCAAATCTCGACGGGATAAAGGTGTTTCTCTTCATGGAGACGCACAAGAAGAAGCATGTGCTCAGTAGGATCCAACAGTGGGCAGCAGAGCCATGATCCTAGTGCCATCACTGAGAAGGAATCCTGTCCTACTAGGAGGAGTAAGGGAGAATGGGGAACCGGGAAACTCAAACTTTAACATCGCCATGAATCGTCCAACAAACTTCATTATATGGAACATAAGGGGTGAGAATAATGACAATATTAGGAGGAATTTTAGGGAAATGATAGATTACACATAGACCCTGCATGGTGACCTTGTTGGAAACAAGAATGGGTAATCATGCTGAGATTCTTAATGACTTTGGGTTTACGGAGATGATAGAGGTGCCAGCGGAAGGGCATTCATGAGGTATGGTCTTGATGTGGAACCATGAAGTGGTAAGTGTTCAAAATGTAGTCCGTAGGAATAAAGAAATCCATGCAACAGTAGATGTACTCCCTATTCGTAAACCCTGGTTTTTCACTTTAATTTGTGCTAGTACTGATGTTCATAATAGAAATATGATGTGGGAGAATCTAGAAAGTATTAGCAATACCTATAAAGGGACTTGGTTGGTAGGGGGATTTTAATGATATTCTAACCTCGAATGAAAAATTTGGTGGAAAACCTATTAAGGACAGTAGAGCTAGGTACATTTGGTCAAAAATTAATAGTTGCAATTAAATAGACCTAGGGTTTAAAGGGTGTAAGTATATGTGGTCTAATAACAAACATAAGAATAAAGGGCTTATAATGGAAAGATTAGATAAAATATAAGGGAATGAGGAATGGATTGAGCTCTTCCCAAAAAGCTCTATAATCCACTTACCCAAAACTTACTCAGATCATAATCCTATTCTAGTTGAATTAATTCCAAAAAATAGGTTGACTCATAATATACCATTTAGGCTCGAGACCTTTTGGTGTAAACATCCTGAATTCCAATCAATTGTAGAAAATAATTGGTATGGATCTGATTACTTTAAATCCATCCTAAATTTTGTGACAAAAATGAAGCCCAGGAAAAACAACACATTTGGTAACATTATGGGAAAAAAGTGAAAATTACTTGCTAGACTTCAAGGGATCTAGAATTTCAATAGCTATACTACCAGTAATTTCCTTCGTAATCTGGAGAATGATTTAAAAAGGGAATACAATGATATCCTAAAATAGAAGAAGATTATTGGAAATTAAGGTCTAAAACCTTGTGGTTAAATGAAGGTGACGTCAATACCAAATTTTTCCATATCTCGGCCATTAATAGAAAAAGAAGAAACAAAATAAACTTCTTTAAGGATGATACTGGTAATTGGATCAATGAACACCATCTTATTATGTCACATGTGCTCAAGTACTTTACATCTACATTTACTACCTCTCACTCCCTAACAAGTTGGATTAATCCTCTAGGAAACCCCTTCTACTTGTAATAAGGTTAACCTAAGTTTTTTAGATAGCCCCCTCCTAGATATTGAAATTAAAAGGGCCATATTTTCTTTCAAACCCTTCAAAGCCCCTGGACTGGATGGCCTCCATCCTTTCTTTTTCCAAAAAAATTGGAAACACATAGGGCATTCGGTAACCAATCTTTGTCATGACATCTTTAGAAATCAGGTAATCCCTAAAGATATTAATAGAACTTATCTGTGCCTTATACCAAAAATTCTTAATGCTAACTGTGAGAAAGCACGGGAGAAAATAATATATTGATTAAAATTGACAATGATACAATGATACAATGAGACATGGAATAATCATCAATGAAACTGACAAAGTAGCGGAATCCCAAGGTAGAACTGACCCGACTAGGACAGCAAACATCTGAATGGACTAAAGAAAAAGGTGACTCTGCTCGATTATCAAGACGCCGCGGGAAATGGGAGCGGGTATGCTTACCGAGATGACATGACTCACACTCTAGAGTGGACAAGTGAGATAAGCCAGGTACCATTTTCCGAAGTTTTGACAAACTAGGATGTCCCAACCGTTTATGTAATAAATCTGGTGAATTAGTAACGGGACAAGTTATTGAAGGAAGAAAAGATGCGAGTCCATGTGATTTTTCAAGGATAAGGTAATAGAGTCCATCTAATTCACGTCCAGTACCAATAATCCGCCCTGTACTGCGTTCCTGTATAAAAACAAAGTCATCAAGAAATAAAACAGTAGATTTAAGTGATTTGGCTAAGCGACTAACGGCCATGAGATTAAAAGGACTATCAGGAACATAAAGAACTGAGTCTAAAGGTAAGGAAGGAAGTGGACTTTCTTGACCTATTGCAGTTGCCATGGCTTGAGACCCATTGGCCCTTGTGACTGTTGGAAGAGATTGAGAATATTAAATACTAGTGAAAAGAGATTTGTTACCAGAAATATGATCAGATGCACCTGAATTAATGACCCAAGACTCGAAAATTGAAGATTGGGAGACACAAGTCATGTTACTATCTGTTGGAACAACAGAGGCTAATCCTGAAGATGTCTCTTTACGTGCTTTGTACTGAAGGAACTCAATATAATCCAGTAAAGAGACCATATGGATTGGGTTCAATGCATTGGATCCAACGAATTGTGAGTCTAAGCTTTCTAATAAGAATGACATTATAATGTTCACGCCGGAAAATTCGAAAAACTGTCTGGAAATCACTGTTTCACTGTACTGTTTACCGGAAATACTGTAGCTCGCCGAAAAATAAAAAAAGTCGTCGAAACCTGATGCAACCTTGATGGGTAGGCCCGAAAAAGCCTCGCGACCAGGCTGTCCTGAAGAAGGGTGGCCAAAAAGTGACCGGAAACAGGCTCACGCGTCGGCGCGTGGGACAGACGCGCTGCCGGCGACAGAGCTCCGGCAGGCGCGTAGGGGCGCATGGGATGGCTTTTCCCAGAGATTTTTTCTGGGTTTGGTCGCCTCTGTCTTGGGGACCTTGTGGTGGTGTTGGATTTTGCACAACATCAAGTAAAAATAGTTCTGTTGTGGTCAGCCTCCTAAGTCGACGGAAAATTGCACGGCGACGAGGTTTTTCTTCCCGGAAGTAGCTGGAATGATGCACAACTATAAATTTCTCACTATAGCTCACCATGTGAGAAATCACGGGAGAAAATAATATATTGATTAAAATTGACAATGATACAATGAGCCCTATATATATATAACACATGTCCTATTCCTAATACATATGGGATTAGGGTTATTACTACTATTTACTATCAAACTAACACTAATAACATTAGAAATTTCATACCAATTACACTTTGCAACACTATCTATAAATTAATTACAAAAATCTTGGCAAATCGACTAAAACCATTCCTTGAGCAATTGATTAGCCCCTTCCAGGCTAGTTTCATGAAAAATAGAAGAGATTCTGATAATACAATTATCATCCAAGAACTTATTTCCAATTAAAAAAAGATAAAAGGGAAACATGGCCAAATGATATTAAAAATTGACATAGAAAAGGCTTTTGACCGTTTGGAATGGTCCTTTGTTCGTCACACTCTTGAATACTTTAAATTCCCTCCCAAATTCTCTAAACTTTTATTAAGTTGTATTTCAACAATCAGTATAGCCATTTTAGTTAATGGATCTGTCACAAAATACTTTGAACCAAGTCGAGGCATTAGGCAAGGAGATCCCATTTCACCCTATATTTTCATTCTTTGCTCGGAAATGCTAACAAGATATATAGAACACCAAGTAGATATTAGGAACTGGGATCCTATAACCTTAGGTAATAGATGCCCCAAATTTTCTCACTTATTTTTTGTGGACGATCTTACCTTAATGGCAAAGGTAAACGACAAATCATGCCATGCCATTAGAAATGGTCTAGAACAGTTTTGTGCTCTATCAGGCCAAAGCATCAATAGTACCAAATCAAAAATTCTCTTCTCCAAAAACCGTTGCACTTCTCTCATCAAAGACATTACGACTAGGCTAGATATAAAAAAATGTGACAACTTTGGCATATCTAGGATTCCCAATTTTAAACAATTGTCCAAGGCCTAGAGATTTCCAATTCTTAATTGATGAAATGAGAGCTAAACTAGCATCATGGAAACTGAAATTCATCAACTTAGTAGGAAGGAAAACCCTATCCCACTCTTGCCTGAATACAATCCCCAATCACAATATGCAGTACAACTTACTATAAAAAAATATCCTAAAAAAAATTGATAAAATTCAAAGGGATTTTATATGGGGAACACATTAGAAAAAAGGAAAATGCATCTAGTTAAATGGTCTGCACTATGCCAATCAAAATCAAATGGTAGCCTAGGTATTCATAATGCTGTGAATAAGAATCTATTCTCGTTAGTCAGCCTAGTATGGAGAATTCTTACAAATGCTACACCCCCCCCCCCCGGACTAAATTAATCATCACCTCCTATGAGACTAGTGTTGCAAAAAATAAAGGCTCCTTCGTTTGGAAGAGTATTCAAAAGGGATGAGAATTATGCTCAAAGGGTATCACATGGTCACCCCATTTCCATTCCAACACAAAGATATGGGAAACCAACTGGATACCTGATGTAGGTAGCCTTAGAAAAACAATAACAAGACCTCTCTCTATAAGAAATCCCTTTCTAAAAATCAGGGATATTTTCAATGGAAAAACCTGGAACCTTGATAAACTATCTTTCAGCATCTCTTGCGACTTAAGGATAAATATCACTAAGGCAATAATTCGTCTTAAAGGCCCTATCATTGATATCCCAATTTGGTCTCTAAATACGAAAGGTATTTTCGCAACCAAATCCTGTTACACTCTTATAGAAACCCCTCCAAACAAAAACTTAGAATTTGAATGGATTTGGAACTTGAATTGGCCTAATAAAATTAAATTCGTCTTGTGGCAGTGTCTCCATGATAGGATACCATGCAGGAAATACGTCTCACAAATTGGGCTAAATATTGATCCCATCTGCCCTATTTGTAAATGCCAAAAAGAATAATCCATAATCCATATTTTTCTAGAATGCAAAACTGTCAATCACTTATAGGATAGTCTTGGGTGAAAAAATTACTATAAAGAAAAAGAAAAACATTGGCTCCTACAAGTAAAAGACTTTAACTATTCTCTTAATAACAAGTATATCGATTGGAATTCCTTCTTCCCATTTTTCATATGGAATATATGACTTAATAGAAATAACAACAATCAAAACAATACTGTCAACCCTATTAATGATACCCAAATTACTCAAAGAGTTTCTGAATTCAAGCTTCTCACAGAAAAGGGCATCAAAACCCCACAAAAAATTCCCATTAAAATAAAGTGGTACAAGCCACCAAGAGGCTGGTTTTACTAAACATAGATGCCAGTTTCAACAACCATAACCAGAAAATGTGGCCTTGGAAGCGTTTTCAGAAATACCAACGGGAAATGAGTGGTTGGATTTGCAAAATTCACACATGCAAATGGATCATTAGAAGAAGAAATGAAGGCACTAAAAGAAGGACTTAAAACAACAAAAGAATGGAGTTTATTCCCTCTTGAAATTGAGACAGACTCCACGGAGGTAATCAATGCAATACAACAAGGTAATAAACTATATGATAAGGTTGTTAATGAATGCAGGTGGTTCATGTACCAGCAGAAGGTAATCCTCCGGCACATCTTCAGGCAAGAGAATAGGACAATTCATCATCTCGCAAAAAAGACCAAGGACAAGGGAAAATAACTTTTTGTACTACCTCCTTCTTTTGTAAACAATATTGTGGAAAGTGAACTATCAGAACTCTATATTTTTGTTAAGTCTTTATCAGTTGATGCTTGCAATATACTAGCAAACTTAGGTAATTAATGTGTTCTCAGAAGCACAAACTATGACGATTATGTACGAAGCATTACATAATTATTCATATATTATTTTCTGTTTGCTCAAAAAAAAAAGATTTCTAACTATGAGGGCAATACAAATAATAAAATTTCTGAATTTCAGATATTAGCATATTCAACCATTTTCCGTTGAAAAGAACTGGAGTATTCGTCTTTCCTTAATTTTTGGGGAACGGCGAGTATGATAAAATCTCTTAAATTTGGTTGATTTTTCTTGCATTCACACACGTTAGACAGAAACGGAAGGAGACAGCAGAGTCTGTGTTGACAACAATTATTAGGAGACTAATAACTATCATCAATTACATACCATTATTTCATAGATTTTTCTCAATTATCATTATCTGATACACTACCTAAATACTCCTACTACTATAGTAACTTCTTCAAATAACAAAAGAAAAAAAAGGGTTTTGGTTTTCTTTCTGCCAATTTCACAGGCTTTTAGACTTTTCACCCTTTATTTACACAAAACCCTTTTCGAGGGTTCTCTCTCTTTCTCTTTTTCTCTCTCTCTCTCTCTTTTTCTGTTTCTGTTTCTGTTTCTTTTCTTTTCTTTTCTTTTCCTATCTTCTGCCGCTATAACCCAGCAGGGGGAGTCATTTCAGTCTAGAAGCTTGTTCACCTGAAAAAAAGCTATGTCAGGTTTGTATAATCCCAACTTTTCACCTGCTAGAGCTGCTTCTCCTCAGATTAGAAGCACCCCTGATGTTGACAGGTATATATAGTTTTTTCCTATCCTATCATTTATTTAGTTTTCTCTTATAGCTGATTTTTTCAACTTGTGTATTTGAATTTGACTTTGATCTTCATGTGTTTCTTTTACATCTTAGCAATCAGTACTTGTCAGAGCTGTTGGCCGAGCATCAAAAGCTTGGACCTTTCATGCAAGTTCTTCCCATATGTAGCAGACTCTTGAATCAAGGTCATCAATTCCTTCTCTTGGATCTATGTTTCTTGAGTTTTTGTGTGGTTTAGCAACATTTTCAGTATGTTCTTATGGTTTCTTGTGGTTATGGATGACAAGCTAGATCTGGCCCGATTGTTTCTTACCATCATGAGGAAATTGGACTACTATATATATCTGTTCTTGCCCATCTTTTTCTCCAGGATGCGGTGTTGGAATGGAAAAATTATACTATCTTTTTTACATTTTACTCTTCTTGGATTCTGTCTGGACTGATGTTTCATGTATCCTCTGCTGTTGAAATGGATAACAATTGCAATCCCTCTCATTTGAGAAACATTCCAACTGTGGTTCATTTGCAGCTTGAGGTTCACAATTCACAAGCAAGGCTCTTATTACTATATTAAACAGATAAATGGAGAAGATTATAGGGGCGCAAAAAAATTCCTTTATTCAGAAAGTTGCATCTTTTCTAATGGATATAACACGTTTCGGCCAACCATCTGCAACTTTTCTGCCAGTAGTTTTGCAATTAAAAAAAATCCTTTTGTGGCAATAATTATTGGGGATTCCTCATTCAAGCTTAGTGGTACTTGTTTGGTCTGCGAATTGTGGATCATCTCAATTAGCTGTTCAAGTTTGAAATGTTACCCTATGGGCACTTGTAACCTTTGGCTGTTTCGTTGTCTTGTCGCACATGTTTTCTGAAAAAGCTTAAAAAATAGAAAAAGAGGAAACATGAGTACGGCAATCAAGAAGTCGCTTGTGGAAGGCAATCAAGAAATCATTTGTGGAATTACCTGCTTTGGGTTTTGTTG
>ML282967.1:0-42081 GCA_005239495.1 Nicotiana undulata
AAGTCATTAGCTTAGACGGTGTAAGGTCTTCGCTTCAGACAAAATGAATCTTTGGCCCAGACGATGTAATCGTCTATGCCTCAGATGAAATAAAGTTAAATCTTCAAAAAAGATGAAGTCATTAGCTTAGACGGTGTAAGGTCTTCGCTTCAGACAAAATGAATCTTTGGCCCAGACGGTGTAATCGTCTATGCCTCAGATAAAATGAAGTTAAATCTTCAAACAAGATGAAGTCATTAGCTTAGATGGTGTAATGTCTTCGCTTAAGATAAAATAAATCTTTGGCCCAGATGGTGTTATGGTCTTCGCTTCAAACAAAATAAAATAAAATAAGAAAATCTCTGGCTTAGACGGTGTAATCCTCTTCGCTTAAAAAAAATGTGTTTCACCTGACATGGTGTAAAGTCTTTGCCTTGTTCAAGATAATGCCTTCGTCTTGTATGAAGTAATATTTTACCAACTTGAGTAAAATCTCGGGTGGATAAATTTTAATTATTTCAGATTTGCTGCTTTCTTGAACTTTATGGACATGAAAAAAAAAACATAAGCCTCGAAAGTTACCAAGTCAGAAAGTTTAATTTTTCTTTTCTAAGAAATTGGCATGTCACATAGATGATTACAAAGTATGTCAAGAAAAGTGAATAAAGGCAAAAATAAAAAGTGACAGTGTAAGGATTCACACGTATTACATTGAGTGCATACATTATTTAAAGAAAAGTCCAAAACTTGGCAGGGTATATTCTTCTTATATACTACTTCGTGGCAGATATTGGAGAACAATATTTTTTCCTCCTCTCTTCTTGAGCTTCTCTTTGCTTTGGAATTTTGGGTGTGCTTGAATCAAGGCTTACGGTGTCTCTATTTATAGATGCTTGAAGGAGTAATCCTAATACAATAAGATGTGTAGTGGCTATAGTCTCCTCAAAGAATGAGATTTTATCTCCTAAAGAATAGGAGAATAGTAGCATGGAAAATTATCAACAGAAGATAAGGTAAAAAAGTCTTACAGGGATTGAGTTTACCTGAATTGAAAGAGTAGAGAAAATCTACAAAAGAGACCTCCACGGAACAAAAGACAACATAAAGTCCTGTCAAATTGAGGAAAGAAAGACGTCATCTTTCAAAAGAATAAGGCAACTAATGCCTTGTATAACTGAAATGAGTAAAAAACTTACCAATTAGTGCTAACTTCAAATTTAAGCCTTATAATATTATCTTAATGTTAGGTTGAAATGTGAACTAGTGACAATGTCAGCAAATTGGAAAATGCTCATTAGCTTAATGTTTTATCCATATTTAAGGACATCACTTGTACTTCAAGACTAATCTTCGAAGTTTAAAACTGTGATAAGCCTTGAAGTAGGGGGCATTTGTAAACAAATAAATTTTATCGGATTTAAATCCGTAAAATAATTTGGACCATATTAGATTCAAGACACTGGTCCAATCAAAAATTGTGACTATTAAATTGGGTTAATTATTTAAATCCAAAATATATGTGATGGGCTAGTACATTTAATTGGATTACAACTTAAATGATGAGCCCACTTCATTAGCCCATGGTCCAAATGGCTATTANATGTGGCAATCCAAGTCAAAATAACAAGCCAATAAAATCAAGACACATGCCAAGTGATGTGGCAATCCAAGACAAATAAATGAGCCCATGAAATCATGCCATGTGTCAAGTGATGTGGCAATCCAAGATAAATAAATAGGCCAATTAAATCATGCCAAATGTCTGGATGGTATTGGTCAATTCAAACGGACCAATCAAATCGCAGAGCCACACCACTCCCTACAACTATAAATAGAGGTCTTCATAAAGCTAGAAGACACCAGAAGTTATAACCAGAAGCAAGCAGAGAGCTCGTGGATCAAAAACCGCAAATTTCTCTACAAGCTACAAGTTCAAGCATTCAAGCACTCAAGCTACAAGTTCAAGTCAAGATCAAGAACGAAGGCAAGCCAAATACCAAGGCGTTCAAGATCGAATTACTTGTTCGTGATCAAACCAAATCCAAGTTCAAGAAGGAGATTCAAGACCAAGCTTTACAAGCCCTTGAATCAAAATCAAAATCAAGTTCATCAAGATAGTATACATTCTTGAAGAATCAGAGGAATACCGTAGAGATTGTAACACTTTCATTTATTGAAATCAAATATTACATTTGTTAAGCAATTTTCCGATCTTGATTATTTATTTTTCTCGACGCGAAAATTTGTTGTTACAGCATATTCCCTATCCTAAATAGTCTGAAATAGTACAGGTACAACTGTCAAACCTTATCCTATTGGACAACTGTACCTTCTTCTAGAACATTCCTATATTTCCAGCCGTCATCCCCCTTAAGATTTACTGTTTTACCTTTAAAAAAATCTGATTTTCTTGATATTTCCCTACTCTAGAAGGTTCTTGGGTTGTTACACCCAAGATTCCCTTAACTAAAAATCCAAAGTACCCTTTAAAGTCTATAGAATTACCTTTTAGGTAACTAAGGTTAAAGTTAATTGGGGTTATCTATTTAACTCTAGTTAATTATCTTGAGTGAGTAATTAATTCTATAAAGCTGAATTTTAACTTATGTTAGTCACTTTTAGGATCTTGGTTTAATCAAAGATAGTTAGTTAGGTTGATCATTAGGTAAGGAGTAACTTTATTCTAAATTAATTAATTAGTAGCTAAACCTTTGTTGTCTTATCACGATTTAATTAATAAACTAATTACTATAGATTGATTAGATTAAACTCCTTAGACTTAGTTAATTGGTCTAGTTATCTTATTGTTAACTACTAGTTATGTTCAACTGTGCTTGAGTTAACTAATCGAATGTTAATTGATTAAAGATCCTATTAGTCAAACTAGGTTTAGCTTGCTACTTAAGGTAAATTGATCAATTTAATTCCTAAGTTAACTGATTTAGTTTGGTGAATTCCAACCAATTACCTAAAATCAGAAGCTTAATTGACTAATAAACCTAGGTTAACTAATTTATTTTAGTTAGTTAATCTTAAACTAATTATTTTAGACATATTTTAGGATTTAGTTAATTGCCTAAGAGACTATTAGATTTAGGTTAACCTATTAGACAAGTGTCTTATTAGGGCAACCTTAATTTAAGATTAAACTAGATTGATTCACGATCCTACAATTGTTCAGGGTTAACTAATCTACTAATTAATTGAGTAACTAATCGACTAAATCAATCAATCATGAGAGAAACAAAAAGTAGTCAACAAGGTGAACATGTTTACTGAGGCAGCCATGAACTAGTAAGATTATATACTTCTTAATCTATCACTGACAAACGAATAAGAGTAGAAATCATGCATTATCAATATGAATCAAAGGTGACGATTATCTACACGGAAAACCTAGACCTTCATCTAATGAACCCTGATTATTAATCAATCAAAGCAACAAATAAACATGAAGCAACGACAAGAGAAATGGAATCTAATACTAATGGCGACAGAACAATTAAAGGCAGAGTATTGAGGAAAAGTGGAGAAAAAGACTAAACCTAAAACGAATAGAATTTTAAGAACCAACACGGTTTCATGTGTTAATGGTGTGCAAAGAACAATAAAGAGAGGAGTTTACAGACATGATGTTGACTAAAAAAATGACTTAATACAAAGAATGAAAAAAACGAACTAACAGCAATCAATGAAACGGTAACAAGCATGATTTTCGTTTGATATTTCAAGAGACAATAGAGAAAGAAGAAGAATACCCGGAAAAAGCTTGGGTCGGAAAATTTGAAGGTCACCAGACCTTGACGGATTCCGGCGGCGCTTAAAAATGACTTCAATCCACATGAATCAATATCCCTCAACGAGGGATATCGATCCATGTAAGTAGAAGTCATTGAAGGTCTTCAACTCGGCCGATAGGGGAAGCTAGGGTTCTGTATCCCTAGATCTAAAATTGGAGAAATTTGAGCGAGTATTTGACGAAATTAACGGTATGGTGTGATTGGGGATGGTGAGAGGATCTCCTGGGTAAAGTTTGGGCTGGATTGGTTGAGCTCCATCACCGAAGCCGATTTCTGGCTGGCGGAGTTGGGGCGGGGGACTAGGGTAGTGGCCGACTGGTCTCTAAGGGGGAAGGAGAGAGATGAAGAGAGGGGTGAGTGTTAGACTTAGGCGACTGGGGGGGGGGTAGGGTCTTTAAGACAGTAATATAGTAAAGGAGTGTGGGGTTCCCAACCGTTAGATCAAACGAGATCAACGGCTGGGATCTGTCCTAGTTGAAACTGGGTCGTTTGGACGGGTGTTAGGAGGAGGCCGGGTAGGGGATTTAGGCTGGGTAATTTGGGTATTGTAGAGATGGGTTCTTGGGCATGGGTAATTTCAGCCCAGGTCCAATTTTAAGCTCTTTAACTACTAAACCAATTAATTTAATTTAATTCAAACCTAATTAAATCCAAAAATGTAGTAATTAATTTTAAACCTTATTTTCCATCTAATTACAGATTACTTGAGAATAAAACAACCAATTTTATATTTCTAATTAAATCTACGACTTATCGGATAAAAATGATTAATTTTAGTAATTAGTTGTTAAAAAACTACATTACATCAAATAACCACTATTCGTTCATTTTTAATTCAAATTAATTACAAATAATGAGTTCATAATCCTTTGATAATGGTGACACAATTTTAATAATTTTCAAAATGAATTATGAATATGCAAAAATGCAAATAATTCACAATTAATCACTAAAAATCAACAAAATTCATAAAATCAATTAATTTTATTGAGATTTTTATAGGATGATATGGTGAGTAAAAATCACGTGCTCACAGCTGCCCCTCTTTTCTTGGAAACACGAAGAGTTTTCGGGCAAAGACAAAATGAGCAGCAATAAACGACTTTTACCCATTCATATGTTCCGTTGTGAAGCGCTTTTGAAAAGTTTGACCGAACTCATGCTTCAGAGGTTGCCTACATATTCTTGTCTATAAAGGAATAAGGTCAGTATAGTTCTAGAAGTTTTGGTAGCTGGGACTACCGAGTAATTGTGGTTTCACTGCAGTTGTTGTTCTTACTGCTGCTGATCTCCTTATTACACCCAAGTACAAAACGAAAAACTAACTAAACCTATCAGCTGCTAAGTTACAAGATTCCTATCTAAGACTTGGTCTTGAGTCTTGATCTTTTGCTGTCTCTGACCTAAATCTTGATACTTGTTAACCGCAAGTGCTGGTTACGTCTTGTCGTTTCTCGGGTCAAGGAAGGGCATGCATAACTTGTGACTTCGATCTGTCTCGAGCAATCTACATCATTTCCACTTTTGCACCTTGGGTTTGGTCTTCTCTTTTCTTCTTTTCTTTATTCTGAATTGAGACATCTTCTTTTGGTCGTCTCGAATCCATTGTCCTAAAAATGCAATCTGCACAAAATCAAAAAGCAAACGAACGAAATTTTCTACCCCAGTTTTCACTAGGAAAATTTCGTGAGTTATTGTAAGGAAATCTGTACTACTTTATTATTGAAAGCGGTGAAAAGCCGAGAACAGTGCACCCGGAGTTATTGTAGACTAGGGAGTGGATACCCTATGCCTAAAAAGTAAAATCAACTAGGGATTGGAGACCTTATGTTGGAAAAGATCGACAGGTTATGATGTCATCAAGAAACGATCACCAGGTTATGCCGGTGTCTCGGGGAGGATCAACGGGTTATGCCGCTGTCAAGAAGGGGATCACCGGGTTATGCTGGTGTCTGGAAAGGTCAACAGGTTATGCTGTTGCCGAAAAAGCGACCATTGGGTTATGCCAATGTCAGGAAATGATCAACAAGTTATGCTGTTGTCAGGAAAAGATCACCAGGTTATGTCGGTGTCTAGGAGGTCAATAGGTTATGATGTTGCCTGGGCAAAAGAGATTACTGGGTTATGCCAGTACCGGGAGATGATCAACAGGTTATGCTGTTGTCATAAAGATCACCAGGTTATGCCGGTGTCTGGAAAGGTCAACAGGTTATGCTGTTGCCATAAAGATCACCAGGTTATGCCGGTGTCTGGAAAGGTCAACAGGTTATGCTGTTGCCTGAGGGAAAAGAGAGTACTGGGTTATGCCAGTATCAGGAGATGATCAACATGTTATGCTGTTGTCAAAAAAGATCACCAGGTTATGCTGGTGTCTGGAAAGGTCAACAGGTTATGCTGTTGCCTGAGGGCAAAGAGATTACTGGGTTATGCCAGTATCGGGAGATGATCAACAGGTTATGCTATTGTCAGAAAGATCACAAGGTTATGCCGGTGTCTGGAAAGGTCAACAGGTTATGTTGTTTCCTGAGGGCAAAGAGATTACTGGGTTATGCCAGTATCAGGAGATGATCAATAGGTTATGCTGTTGTCAGAAAGATCACCAGGTTATGCCGCTGTCTTGAAAGGTCAACAGGTTATGCTGTTGCCTGAGAAAAAAGGAGATCACTGGGTTATGCCAGTGTCTGAGAACAATCAACAGGTTATGCTGTTGTTAAGAAAAGATCACCAGGTTATGCTGGTGTCTGAAAAGGTCAACAGGTTATGCTATTGTCAGAGATATCACCAGGTTATGCCGGTGTCTGCTAGGGAGTGGGAGACCCTATGTTGGCATCAACTAAGGAATGGAACATCCTATGGTGTAGCTAGGGATTGGAGGCCCTATACTTCTTTAGGTTTGAATTTTTTTCAACATCGTTTTCTTCTTTTCTTTTCTTTTCATTTGATTTTGAGTGAATGCGGGAAATAATTTTGGAGAAAACTTTCCTTTTTGGAGTTGTTGCTGCAGAGCTGATTCTAGCTCTTGCGCCTTTTCTTTTGGTTACACTTGCATTTTGCAAGGTTGTTTTGGGTGACACCTGTTTCGTTCAAACAAAGAACAATTTCTTAGTTTGAGACGGTGGTTGGTTTTGCGGCCTTGATTTTTGACAGCTTGATCTCAGTTCTTGTGACGAAAATCTCAACCACTTGCTTGCTGGGGATCAGGTTTCATCTCTAATCCCCGGGACCTTGGCTTTCCGGATTTTACCATGGCGATCGGTTATGTGAGACCCAACATTTTGTTTTGCCTTTGTAGGCCTTTCACTTGCTTTGGATTTCCAGAGTATCAGGGGGAAAGTTTTGGCCCTTCAAATTCCGCTGCAATGGTTAGTCGCGTGGGATTTAACCCTTTCCAACTTTATTTCGCCTCAATCGGCCTTTCATTTCTGGTTTTCCTCCAAGTTTAACTTTAGAGCATTTGGAGCATTTTTGACTTTCAGACTTTTGCCAAGAGTTAACCATGCGGGACTCAACCTTTTACTTCGATTGCCCTTTGTAGGGACTCCAATTTTATTTTCTCCTTTCGAGAGTTTTGTGTTTAAAGCATCGGCCGTTGCGGCCAGTCGGGATCGACTTGGTGCCCCTGAAGAGGCTTGGTGCCCTTTGCATATTGGTTTGCGTTCGGGGAAAAGAAGAAGGACTTATCTGGAGTGTTCGCGACTTTCAATGAACATGACATGCGTCTTGGACTGGATGCCTGATCTAAATAAACCATCTGACTCTCAGAAATTCGTCACGACTTTTAACTCGAGGTTGAGAAACCTTGCCCCAGACCATGTCGATATTAGTGACCAATCATCCTCATTTCGATTAGTAGTGACCTTTTCGGGTTTTCAACCAGCTAACCTCTCTCATTTCTCTTCTTGCCATCGCCCTGTAGTGCTCTTTGCGAGTTTTCACTAACAGGACTCTCTCATTTTTAATTTCTCTACTTACCGCCGCCTTATGGTGCCCGTGTGGGTTTTCACCGATAAGACTCTCTCATTTTAATTTCTCTTATTGCTTGTATGAGGTCCAGACAGATGTATCTTCCCATTCTGGCTTTTCTTTGCCGATCGATCGGAAGGACTTGAACATGATTTGGGGTAAAAAGAATTTGTATTGAATTACACCCTTGAAACTTTCGGGCGAATCATTGCCGAATCTCAACACCTGCCCCAGCTTAAACTCTTGGGGAATGTGGATTTTTTATTTTGGTGTGACTGAACCCCAGGGAGAGGCTGCCTACGTATCTATTCGGAATCAAGTCATACGTAGTTCAGGGAAACATTTTGTTTTTGTTTTGATTTGTTTTCTCTTTAGTTTGCTTTCCTTGTTCTCTTTTTCTTTTCATTTCATTCTTTTTGTTGCTCTTTTTTTTCTTTTTTTTTCAACAACACTTTCACGTTCCAAAGAGGGTAATCAAAGGAAGGTAACCGGCTCAAAGGGTTGTCAAAATGGGTAATAATGTTTAGGTAGTGAGAATTAAAGCCTTCGTCATCTCAATCGGAGAACATTTAATACTATATGGAGGATCACACATAATACCGTTTGACTGCACCTGCGTTGACAGTTGTTTCTGGGACATTTTCTGTAACGACCCGATCGGTCGTTTTGCGTATTAGGATCCTGTTCCCTTAAATGAAACCTTCCATAGCGGCTATTTTTTCTTTATGACTTGCGGGGACAGGTGGTTCGGGATTCGGGAATGGTTTGAGTGATTTAGGAACACCTGGTTCTTTAAGGTTGGCCTATTTGGCCAAGTTTAACTTCGGTCAGCATTTTTAGAAAACGACCTCGGAATCGAGTTCTGACAGCTCCAGTAGCTCCGTATGATGATTTCAGACTTGGGCGTATGTTCGGCTCAGGTTTTTGATGACCCGAGAGCATTTCGGCGCCCGAAATGGAAATCAGGATTTCCTTATGTTTGAAATTTGGTTTGGGACGTGATTTTATGCTATCGAGGTCTGAACAGAATTTCGAGACCGGGAATAGTTCCGTATGGTCATTTATGACTTGTCTGCAAAATTTGAGGTCATTCCGAGTAGTATAGGCCTATTCGGTGCATTGAAGTGAATTCTAGAATCTTAAGTTCTTAAGTTTGATTCAATTTGGTTTTGGGGTTGAATATTGAGTTTTGTTATTGTTTTTCACGTTTCGAAAGTTTGTTCGAGTCTGTATCATGAATACAGACTTGCCGGTGCTTTTGGACGGGGTCCCGAGGGGCTCGGGTGAGTTTTGGACCCCCGGGAGCTAAGTTGGAAAAACTAGATTTTTGCTGTCTGGTTTCCTTCTTCGCGATCGCAGAAGGTGGGTCGCGATCGCGGAGAAGGAATTTGGATGGGCTGCTGATTTTTCTTTGCGATCGCAGCTTCCTCTTCGCGATCGCGGAAGGCTGGACTCCATGCCTTCGCGATCGCAGAGCCAGTTGGCCTTCGCGATCGCAGGGCCCTTGTCGCGATCGCAGTGAAGGAATAACTGGGCAATTTTATTAAATATGGGACTTAGCCTATTTCCTCCATTTTCATCTTCCTCCTCAAGTCTTTAGAGAGCTCTTCAAGGAACCTTCCACCATTGTTATTGAGGTAAGTAAATTCCATGGTTTTACTAAGTTTTAACATCAATTCCTAGCTAATTCTCTCTTCTAAATCATCAATTCTTGAAATTTGGTAGTAAATTAGGGCTTATGGGAGAATTAGTGAATTATCCGTTCTAAGCCATGAATTCATGTACAAATCACGTAATTATGATCCTTAGGCTTCGGGTAAGTGATTCCTTCGAGAATTCTCGAAATCCGAACGTATGGGCCCGGGGTCGAAATTCCAAAATCCTTCAAGAATGCCTAATTTTGGGTTTATTGGTTAATTATTCTTCTTTGAACTTAAATTGATTCAATTACGCTATATTTGGCTAGTTGCGAGCCGTCGAGGGTAGATTTCGAAGATTCGGGCGCATCCTTGATCCGAGGGGTGATTTCATCGCGAGGTGAGTCTCCTTTCCAACCTTGTAAGGGTGAAATGTACCCATAGGTTCCTTATTTGTAATGTATACATGTTGTGGGGGCCGTGTACGTACCAAGTGACGAGAGTCCGTACGTGGAAACTATATTGCTATGTCGGTTAGCTTTAGGACTCACGAGCATGCCTCTATGTGCTTTATTTTTACCTTGTATGTATTGTAAGTTGTGATTGTTGTTGAGATAACATGGAAAGGTGAAATATTATGATTTCAATCCCAGTTGGCTACAATGGTATTGGCACAGTCCTGTTGAGTTCACTGTTGAGTCGGTACACATATGTACCTATATATGTATATGCACTTGTTATCGAGTCAGCACACGAGTCGCAGACTGAAGGCGCGATTGTGGGTCAGCTTATATATTATTATTACCGAGTCAGCACACGAGTCGCAGTCATGATGCGCGATCGTGGGTCAGTTTATCATTATCGAGTCAGCACACGAGTCACATACTGGATGCGCGATCGTGGGTCAGCTTATCATTATAGAGTCAGCACACGAGTCGCAGGTATGATGCGCGATCGTGGGTCAGCTTATTACTATTGAGTCAGTACGCGAGTCGCATGTATGATTCGCGATCGTGGGTTAGCTTATGACCTCAGTCCTTATGACCGCCCTTATGACTCCGGCCGATTGTCTTGTTCTGGTATTGTATTATCACTTGAGTCTGAGTCACTTATAGTGGGATTGACAGGTATTGTGTAAACGGAGGATTTGGCACTTGTAGTTCATTTTCAGCTATTACTTGGATTACATTATTTGCTTATGTACTTCTTGATTTCTGCTTCACATGCCTACTGCTTTAGCCATATCTCTTTTTATATTATATTGCTGGACCTTAGTGAGTATCTAGTCGACCTCTCGTCCCTACTCCTTCGATTTTAGACGGGATACTCACTCGGTACATATTTATTTATGTACTCATGCTGCACTTCTTCTTCTTCTGTACTTGATTGTACAGGTCCGGAGGCTGGTACATCTGATTATCAGGCCGGTGCTAGATACTGATTTGTGTGATTAGACTTCACGGTGAGTTGCTCTTCCTGGCGACCTCCTAGCAGCACCCTGAAGTTCCTTTTGTTATTTTCCCCGTCTATTTCATCCAGACTGTGGATTTGTATATATATGTATCTTGTATATTCCGATAGTTGCCCGTGACACTCGACACTAGTTCCTGGCACACACGTAGCGTATATTTTGGGTTTTTGGGCTGTATATATTGTATATACATGCTTATCGTTTGGTTCACGTATTTATGGTTTTACTTCATATCGCAGGCTATTATAATATTCATATCTGATTAAAAATTGGTAAATGTTGGAATGTTAGGCGACTGGGGAAGGTAACCCATAGTCTCATTCATGTTGGCTGGCCTAACCCTGCTGTTGGGCGCCATCGCGACCTAAATTAGGATTTGGGTCGTGACATTTTCTTCGAGCCCCAAGTATAACGCACTCTTTTGACAGTACTCTTGTTGCGATGCATGGACCTTTCCAATCTGAACCAATTTTCCTTTGGCTGTTCCAATTCATTGTTTTATCTCCTTGACATAACTTCATTTGCATTCTGATTCTTGATTCATTATTTCGAAGTTTGACAACGTTTTTAGGATCTTTTGACTGCACCTTCGTTGACAGTTGTTTCAGGGACATTTCCTTAGATGCACCCCAAGTATAAACGCACTCTTTTGGCAGTACTCTTGTAGTAATGTATGGACCTTTCCAATCTGAACCAATTTTCCCACAAGCTGAAATTTTCCCACAATCAGAAGTAGATACAAGCTGAAATAAAATGCACACATAGATATACATCCCAAAACCCCAACATATAAATATACACTACGCGTGTGTGCCAGGAACTAGTGTCACGAGTGTCATGGGCAATTACTGAATATACAATGCTACAATATATACAGAGTCTCCGTCTGAATGAAATGAGCGGAGAAATGTAACAAAATAGCTCTAGGGTGCTGCTAGGAAGTCGCCGAGAAAGCAACTCACCGAGAAGTATGACCACGGTATCAATATCTAGCGCCGGCCTGATAGTCAGACGTGCTAGCCTCCGGACCTGTACAGTCAAGTACAGAAAAGAAAAGAAAGTGCAGCATGAGTACATATTAAATAAATATGTACCCAGTGAGTATCCCGCCTAAACTCGAAGAAGTAGTGACGAGAGGTCGACTCGAAACTCACTAGGGTCCAGCAGTAGTAACATGTGATAAAATATGATGAAATACAGTAGGCATATCAGGGAAATAAGCAGCAAGTACATATACTAAAAGCAGAGAAATCCAAACAGCTACTGAACTTAAACAATAAAGCACTTTCAAGAGTAAGACCACCGAATGAAACAAAAATCACAAATTCTTTGAATCCGCCGTGGCGTACGGCCCGCTCCCTTATATTTCACAATTTCATTTCAGATATGCCATGGCGTACGACACGCTCCCTTATATTTCACAATTTCATTTCGAATCCGCGGTGGCGTACGACCCGATCCCTTATATTTCATAATTTCATTTCGAATCCGCGGTGGCGTACGACCCGCTCCCATATATTTCACAATTTCATTTCAATGGACCTCAAAAGAACAACATGATGCAAAAACATAATTTCGTAGGAAATATAGCATTACAATAAATCATAAGAGCATTTCAACGAAAAGAAAGAAACATATTTAAGGCATTGCAAGGAAACATACAAGGCATGATGTGGGCCTAACTACCCGGACATAACAATAATAGCCGCTACGTACGGACTCTCGTCACTTGGCGCGTACGTAGCCCCCAAACAAGTCAAACATAGCATGTACATCACCTATGGGGACGATTCCCTCTTACAAGGTTAGAAAGGAGACTCACCTCGTGTCGAATCTACCCCTCGGACCACAATTGCGCCCGAAACTCCGAATTCTATACCCGAGGACTTGCAACTAGTCAAAAGATATATAATAACATCAATGCATGTACAATGTGATAACTCATCTTAGTTATTCAATAAAATCGCTATTCTTGAAGAATTCTCAATTTCCAACCCCGGCCTCTCATGGCCAAATTCCGGAAATTTTCGAAGGAATGAACTACCCGAAGCCTAAGGATCGTAATTACATAATTTATTTAGGAATTTTTGGCTTAAAAATGAAGTTTCACTATTTTCCCAAAACCCCACATTTCTATCAATTCCTATGAATTTTAAGATAATTGGAAGAGGATTTTATTTGAATTTGATGTTAAAAGTCATGAAAAACGGACTAGGAATCACTTACCTTGATGAGTTTGAACTTGGGCAGTCCTTTCCCTAGCTTGGAGGAGCTCTAATGGAGGTTGGGTATTGAATAATGAAGAAGAATCCCGTAATTGGACATTTAAGTACTGCCCAGGAAAACCTTCACTGCGATCGCGACACCGGGCCTGCGATCGCGAAGGCCAACTGGCCGGACCTCTGCGATCGCGGCAGAGGTCCTGCGATCGCGAAGAACAATTGGCAAGACCTATGCGATCGCGGTAGTGGTTCTGCGATCGCGTAGAACAAACTCACCCGGCCCAGATGCTACTCAATGCGATCGCAAGAAACGGGCTGCGATCGCGAAGGTGTGGAACCCAGACCTCTGCGATCGCAAAGGGGAAGCTGCGATCGCATAGAGCAATCGACAGCCCAGCAAAATCCTTCTCCGCGATCGCAACCCACCTTCTGCGATCGCAGAGAAGGAAACCAGACAGCAGATTTTCTGGTTTTCTAACTTAGCTCCCGGGGGTCCAAAACACACCCGAGCCCCTCGGGACCCCGTCCAAAAGTACCGACAAGTCTGTATTCGTGATACGGACTCGCTCGAACTCTCAGAACATGAAAAACATTAATGGAACTCGAAATCAAACCCCAAAAACCAAATTAATCACACTTAAGAACTTTGAAATTCTAGAATTCACTTCAACGCGCCGAACCGGCCTAAACTACTCGGAATGACTTCAAAATTTGCAGACAAGTTATAAATGACACAACGGAACTATTCCCGATCTCAGAATTTTAATCGGACCTCGGGAACATAAAATCACATTCCAAACCAAATTTCAAATTCTATGAGATTTCTCAAAACTTCATTAACTCCAATTTTCCTCATTTATCCGAGACCAATCAAATCAAGTCCGTTTTACACCAAATTTCACAGATAACTTATAAAACACATATTGAACCTGTTCCGGGCTCCGAAATCATAATACGGGCCCGGCAACACAGGTTTCACATCAAGGTTCATTTTCATAAGCCTTTAATATTTTCATAAAACAATTTTCTTTAAAAATTCATTTCTCGGACTTGGGTCCTCGGAATTCGATTCCGGGCATACGCCCAAGTCCCATATTTTCCTACGGACCTTCCGAAATCGTCGGATCACGGATCCGGGTCCGTTACCAAAAATGCTGACCAAAGTCAACTTTCTTCAATTAATTATCACAAATTTAACTCTTAATCAAGTTTTCCACATAAAGGCTTCCCGGCTACGCGCCCGGGCTGCGCACGCACATCGAGGTGAGATTAATGGAGGCTTTCGAGCCTCGGAACACAGTCCAAATTAGGTGCACATAAGATGACCCCTTTTTGGGTCATCACATCACTAGTAACTCCATACACCAGATGTTTAGCAGCCTTAATCTGTGCACAACTGGGAGCTCAAGCTGTGCAGAAAATACTGACAAACTATTGCTCAAACTGATCATAACACAACTGAACTTTGGCTAAAGCAAAACAGTCAACCAAGCAAATTGTTTCAGTATGTTGTGCACGCAGGAAACAGAAGAAATAGCTGCTCGAATACTGCTGAACTGATGCCCAAAATAGTGCATAAATGACACTTAAACTGTGCAGCATTGCAGCTCAAATATGCAAGAATTTTTAGTTTTCAGTTCATCAGAAAACATTAACTTAACTCCCAAAATAGAAACAAAACTAGGTTCAATAATTCAAGCCTCTCACTCAACAGTAGACTAAGATGAATTTTCAGTTCAGAAACATAGGTATCCAACCAAAATCTGACCAAACTACTCAATGAACTTAGCATAAACCAAACCAGAAATCACCAAAAGTTCACACAAGTATTCCGTTATTAAGTTAGGAATCAGGCCTATAACTTGATCAGCTTCTCAAAACCTTTCATCAAATAGGTAGTAGGCAGTAAGAATGCTATTAAATGCTGCCTAAAACAACTACAAACAATCCTGGTGGAATTCTAGTAGAAACTGAACCAAAGTGCAAGTAGTTTTCTTCAAAAACTTTTAGAACTACCACACAATTTAGCTAAACAGATGCAACAAGGGATTAGAGCTTCAGCAGCTCAAACCATATTTTAGCTCAATATTAAGAAAATCATGCGATAAGGAGCTTGAGTCGAATTCACGGACTCAATTCAGAAAGATTGAGTCGATGTTCAGTAGAAACTCAATTCTCTCCAAAATTCCAGAAATCAGAGATGGGGCTCAGTTTTAAACTCAAAGAATCAAACATGTACTTAGAGAAAATCTGAAGCTATGTTATACAATTTAGTTTTTAAACTCAATGAAATATTTTTGAGATTTTTTGAAAAATTGTGGAAATAAAAAGGTAGAAATTATTATTGTATTTTGATTTGTCCTTTTTTTTAATGAAGAAATATTTTTTGGGTTCTAATACTTTTATTTGTTTGGAATTTCCTAAGAATACACCCCTAAAGAAACAATTAAAGAAAAATATTATATTTTTTTTGGATTTTTTAAAAAAGAAATTGGGGGCCGAAACCGATGAGGTTTGCCTACGTATCTCATATCCGGTGAGAATCAGACCCGCGTAGTTCGGTCAGTTTTGTCGGAAACGGGGAAACATGACTTTTGAGGACATTCAATTGTTTTCTTTCTTTTTATAGACGGAGTTTCATATTTCGAATAACTACCTCGCACTCTTGTTTTTTTTTTTTTTGATTTTCTTTTTTATTTTAGAAGCCGGTCAACATGCAAGCCGAAACAAACTAATGCACATATAGCAGGTAAGATGCATCAAGATGGTCCTTTATTTCGGGTTCGTCTGTCCTAGACGGACCCAACCCCTGTGTTGGGTCCCGTAAGTCAAATGCACGTGATGCAAACAACGCACTTACTAGGGATCCGACATGAGGTTATGTCATTCTAAGTTTTGAATCCTGGGATTTTGTTCTATACTAGGCTTACCCAAGCGGACAACTCGAGCTGAGGTCAGGGCAGCGTACTGGGAATACATAAGCTTCACCGGCTTTGAAACTTATCCGTACCTCGTTCTAAAATTTGGATGACCCTAATAGAAAAGAAGTCACACGAAGTGCACACTTCCCGGATGATTTAGAAGACTTAGAGAGAAGAAGGGTTTCGACACAATTTATATGCAATTCAGATAAATATCAAAGCGGTAATGTGGTAATTAGCACATCATGTTTAAACACGTAAAATCAGATAATGAAAGCCAAAATATAACAGTTATATAAGCTCGAATTCTTGAACCCTGAACCAGAGATTCTGGGTCTCAATTCCCCAGTAGAGTCGCCAGAGCTGTCACACCTCCTTTTTCACTACCCTGGGATTAATGAAGGGGTAATAAGGGAGTTTTTCCACTTTAAGTGACATTATTCGAATTTGGGATTTTTGTTAGTTTAGAGTCGCCACCCGGATTTTGACAATGCTCCGGGACACCGTTTTATTTTTAAAATCCCAAACCGAGGAAGTTTTTGACTCTGTTAAATGTCTGCGAACTAGAAATCTAGGTAAGGAATTCTGTTAACCCGGGAGAAGGTGTTAGGCATTCCCGAGTTCCGTGGTTCTTGCACGGTCGCTTAACTATTATTATTTGGCCTAAATTATCCGATTATTTACGTGTTTTAACCTATATTTAAAACTCTTTGCAATATAGCCGCTTTTGATAATATGGATTAATCTTGAAAACAAGTAACGAGAAACATGCACTTGTTATGCTTTTGGACGTGTTACAATTACGCCACATGAAATGCACCCGTAGTCGCAGCACGTAATTTTATTATGGTTTGAAGTTGGAAACGGGGACATGAGTTGTAGCACCCGAGTGTAGGTTATGTAGCCAAGATTTTTATCCTGACGGTTTTATAATGCCTATTTGAGGCGATGTTCGGTTATTCTTTACGTTTTCTATTTTTTGAAAGAGCGTTTTGGTTTTAGGGTCAAATAGGACGTTTATGGATTTATCTTTAAACAAATTACGATGGCGTGCACTTGTTGTTTTTGAGCACACGGCAAACACGTCACATGAAATGCACCCGTGGTTGCTATATGCATTTTTATTAACGTTTGGAGTTGAGGGTCGGGGGCATGAGTTGCCACTCCCGAGTGTGGCTTACGATAATATGAGATAATATTCGATTACATATTGAATTTCAAACTAAAAGAGGTATTCATTCTATCTAAGATCGAATTCCCTAGCCTAAAGGACAAGATTCTTGGGCTATGGCCATATTTTAGCGCGATTTATCATTCAACTCTTTGGCCAATCCTAATTTAGGCTAATTTTGCAAGAAGAGTAAAACATTATTGTGATGACCTAAAAGGTCATCTTATGTAAATTTAATTATGATCGTGTTCCGAGACCATGAAAGCCTCAGTTAATCTCACCTCGATTTGCGTGCGCAGCCCGGGCGCATAGCCGAGAAGCCTTTATGTGGAAACTTGATAAAGAGTTGAATTTATGATAATTAATTGAATAAAGTTGACTTTGGTCAACATTTTTGGTAAACGGACCCGGACCCGTGATCTGGCGGTCCCGGAAGGTCCGTAGAAAATATGGGACTTGGGCGTATGCCCAGAATCAAATTTCGAGGATCCAAGTCCGAGAAATGAATTTTTAAAGGAAATTGTTTTCTGAAAATAATAAAGGCTTATGAAAATGAACCTCGATATGAAACCTGTGCTTCCGGGCCCGTATTATGGTTCCGGAGCCTAGAACAGGTTCAATATGTGTTATTTAAGTTATCTGTGAAATTTGGTAAGAAATGGACTTGATTTGACGGATTTCAGATCAAAATGGGAAATTTAGAGCTAATGAAGTTTTGAGGATTTTCATAGAATTTGAAATTTGGTTTGGAATGTGATTTTATGTTACCGAGGTCCGAATGAAATTCCGAGATTGGGAATAGTTCCGTTATGTCATTTATGACTTGTCTGCAAAATTTGAAATCATTCCGAGTAGTGTAGGCCGGTTCGGCGCATTGAAATGAATTATAGAATCTTAAGTTCTTAAGCTTGATTCAATTTTGTTTTGGGGTTGAATTCTGAGTTTCGTTGTTGTTTTTCTTGTTACGGAAGTTCGAGCGAGTCCGTATCATGAATATAGACTTGCCGGTGCTTTTGGACGGGGTCCCGAGGGGCTCGATTGAGTTTTGAACCCCCGAGAGCTAAGTTGGAAAAACCAGATTTTTGCTGTATGGTTTCCTTCTCTGAGATCGCAGGAGGTGGGTCGCGATCGCGGAGAAAGAATTTGGCTAGGATGCTGATTGTTCTTCGCGATCGCAGCTTCCTCTTTGTGATCGCGGAAGGCAGGAATCCATGCCTTCACGATCGCAGCCCCATCCTCGCGATCGCATAGTGCCAAGCCAGGGCCGGGCATAGTAACTCTTCGCGATCGCAGGACCTCTGCCGCGATCGCAGAGGTCTAGCCAGTTGGCCTTCGCGATCGCAGGGCCCTTGTCGCAATAGTAGTGAAGGAATTCCTGGACAGTTTTATTAAATACGGGACTTAGCCTATTTCCTCCATTTTCATCTTCCTCCTCAAGTATTTAAAGAGCTCTTCAAGGAACCTTCAACCACTGTTATTGAGGTAAGTAAATTCCATGGTTTTACTAGTTTCAAAAATCAATTCTGTCACGACCCCAAAATCCATAGGTCGTGATGTCGCCGAACACCACTGTTGGGCAAGCCAAACCCCTAATTTGTTAAAATACTTTTCCTGCTTAACACTTTCGAAATCGTACCCTTTTCTTGCATTTCATAAGTAATTTAATAAATTCTTGTAAATTAAGTACGACGGAGAATCAACTTAATTCAATAAATAATCTCAACACATCCCCAGAACCCGGTGACACAAGTACATGAGCAACTTCTAAGAATTTTGTACAAATACTACAAAACTTGCCCGAAATACAAATTGGACAAGAAATTTTAAAGTAAAAATACAATACATAGAGGGAAACTCTGTCAGCTGTGGAACGCCACCGGATAATGCAACACGTCAAAGTCTCCATGTTGATCACACCCCAGGAGGGCACCTATGCAACAAAATGCACAGAAGTGTAGTATGAGTATGAAAATAACGTGTACCTAGTAAGTATCCCGCCTAACCTCAAAGAGGTAGTGACGTGTGGTCAAATTTGACACTCGCTATAGATCAGTCTAGCATAATTAAGTGTGGAGCTAAACATGAGAATCACAACCAATTAATCAATAATCTGAGATTGGAAACATCAATAAATATTAATTTAATCCAAAATTTTAAAAAGAAATTCTCTTTCTTTTGAACTGGAAACTCAAAATATACTCAGGCCAATAAACAAGTATGATTCACAGGAAAATACGAAGCATTTATCATGCGCAACAAAAATGCCGAGGGTCGAACGACGCGGACCAACAATAATAAAATGTGCACTACCGAAGGGTCGAACAACCCGAACCATAGATGCATCTATTTTCTCCGCTCGCGAATCGATCATGCGACGTGGTCAACATAATAATAATAATACTGCTAGCCTGCTCACGAATCATACCTGCGACTCAGGTGCTCATACGTACACATATTCACATAAAGAAAATCCATATTTTTATCCAAAAAGACAGTTTCTCATAAAAGTGATAAATTCTCCTTAATTAAACATGAAGAGAGTATTTAGAATATTTCCTGGAAATTCATTTGCAAGGTTTAACAATATTCAATAAATAGCCTTGCCAGGAACACACTAATCCACGGGGAATCTATCCTCTTTCCAAATAATTAGGAAAGTACACTTTAGCCTTTTTAGGCAAATAAATTACCAATTCAATAGCATTGTCAACCTAACATTATGACATGATCTCATGTACAATACGTAAAGCATGCTAGTGGGTCCTAGACTACCCGGACATGACATAACAGTAGCTACGCACGGACTCCCGTCACCTCGTGCGTACGTAGCTCCCGCAAATAATTTCATATATTTATTTAGTTCACCTAGGGGGAACTTCCCCCTCACAAAGTTAGAAAGGAGACTTACCTTATGTCGAACCTACTTTCTGGGTCAAGAATGCGCCCGAAATTTCAAACTCGTCTCCCAAGGACTCGAAACTAGCCACAAGTTACTTAATTATATCAATAAAAGCTAAATGAATCAATTCTAATGCATGAAAGTGGGTTTTCTAAAGTCTTTCCCCAAAAAGTCAAAAATAGAACACGGGCCCGTTCGGTCCAAACCCGAAATTCGGACCAGCACCCGATTACATATTCGCCCCCGAGCCAAGATATATAAATGGATTTGGAATCCGACCTCAATTTGAGGTCTAATTCCCCAAATTTCAATATTCTTAGGTTTTACCCAAAATTCCCAATTACACCATGAAAACCCTAGATTCTAGGATGAGATCTTGTAAAACGAAGTTAAGGAGTGAAGAAAATGAGTTAGAAATCACTTACAAATGTTTTGGAGAAGAAAAAGTGTTTGGAAAATCGCCTCTTATGTTTTTGGGTTCTTGAAAAATGAAATATAACTGAAATCTCACTTATTTATACTCCTCTCAGGCCCCCCACCGCGGTCCGCGAAAAAAGGACCGCGGCCGCGCTAGCAAAACTCAAGAAAAACTGAAGAAAATCAAGAAAAATGACTGCAGTGACATGCTTTAGGATTTTGGCCATAATTTTCTCTACAGATGTCCAAATTAGGATTACTTTACTTTTCTAGAAAATAGACACGAAGGGATACAACCTTTGTTTTTTCATCATCTCAAAATTCCTTGTAGATCAAAATTTATAAGCCTCCGAAGTCGGACCAGTGACCCAGCCTCTCCACCGCGGACCACAAGAAAACGACCGTGGCCGCGAAGCCCTTAGCGCGGTCCGCGAAAAAGGGACCGCGGACAGCGGTGCTAAGATCAAATTTCTGAGTTCTGTGACCTCCAACAGCTATATTTTAAGCCTAAGGACATCCCGGGACCTACCCGAAACTCACCCGAGCCCTCGAAACTTCAAACCGAACGTACCAACAAGTCCCAAAACATGATACGAACTCGCTCGAGGCCTCAAATCACATCAAACAACGTCGAAATCATGAATCGCACTAAAATTCAACTTATGAACTTTGAAATTTCAAACTTTCGTATCCGATGCCGAAACCTATCAAATCACGTCCGATTGACCTCAAATTTTGCACACAAGTCATATTCGACATTACGGACCTGCTCCAACTTTCGGAATCACATTCGGACCCTGATATCAAAATTTCCATTTCCGGTCGGATTTCTCAAAAACCTTCAAATTTCTATCTTTAGCCAAATAGCTTCAAAATACCCTACGGACATCCGAATTAACTATCGATCGCGCTCCTAACTCCAGAATCACCATACGAAGCTATTCCAGACTCGAAATCCCAAACGGACATCAATATCATTGAAATGAGCTTCAAGCCAAACTTAGGAAATTTCTTCAAAAATGCTGACTTCCACAACATACACCGAAACGCTCCCGGGTTATCCAAATCCCGATCCGGACATACGCCCAAGTCCGAAATCATCATACGAACCTGCTAGAACCTTCGAATCCTGATTCCGAGGTCGTTTACTCAAAATTCTAGTCTTACTCAATTTCTTCAACTTAAGGCTTCTGAAATGAGAATTTTCCTTTCAATTTAACTCTGAACCTCCTGAATTTCAACTCTGACCATACACACAAGTCACAATACCCGAAATGAAGTTGTTCATGACCCCCAACTGCTGAACGAGGCGCTGGATCTCAAAATGACCGATCGGGTTGTTATATTCTCCCCCACTTAAACAAACGTTCGTCCTCAAATGTGCCAAGAACTGCTCCGGAGTCATGCGAAATCATTGTTTAACACCTTATGCACCTGCCCGTGTTTCTACAACCCCGCTGAGCACATTAGCTTGATAAAATCTGAAGGTATTCCGTTTTATCCATATAATAAACTCAGACCCCAGTTCCAGCACTTGAAATTCTCTGACATGCCTGTTTCTAATATGTGAACACCGCATCAACTACCACACGAGGCACCAGAACACAACTGCGTATCCTTGCTGAATCAACACCATACACCACATAATCCATCATCTGACCACAATAACGCTCCTTGAATCGTAATAGCCTGAATTCTGTGAATTTGATGCTCTCAAAGCACCTTATAAGATACACACATACATCCTGCTATAATGCCGACGATACCACCATACAGAGAAAATGTGTAGAAATTCCTAACCTACTGCAGAGTTAACTAAACATTGAAATCCTTCCTCCTGACTAAGATCATCATCTCATTACAACCAATGATGGTGATTGTCCTGTAATATACTTGCATAGGCTTATCACACTGATCCCAGATTTATAAATTTTGTCTCACCCAGTATGAACTGCTCAAACAACCAATCATCCCAAACAAGACCATTAGCCTCACATGATGCCACAATGCGCCGATAGGCCACAATTCGAACACGACACATAAGGGAATGACTCCGGAAGGGACTACTCAACTCACGCAACTAATATGAACTTTCCTTAGAAAATAAGGAAGTAAAACACAAGAAAATAATTACAGGAGCCTTGCTCAACATCGCACTGTTGCGGCGTGCAACCCGATCCGAATAACATGCCCGTGGCGGCGTGCCACTCGATCTCATCATAAGGTTTACATAAGGAAATATACACGAAGCTGATTTGCTCACTATTACGAACTACTGAATATCTGTCGCAAGCACACTAAGTGCAGATCACCATTATGGGGAGACTGATAGAGCCATATGATACCAAACCCGAGCACAATTGGGGTGCGATATATACTCCTAATCTCAAGAGGCATTCTGCTCATATAACCTCATCACTGCGCGAAAATCTCAACACATAAGAAATTATCAAGCCGTTTCACAACTCACATGGCACAATCATAGATAATATACATAAACTGACGAAGGCGGAACAATATCTGATATTCCAACATCCCTCCTCGAGGAGCGCTGTACTGAATTGAACACATCAAACTCCCATGAAGCCCATGATCTTATTTTAATCCATTCACACACTTCAAGTCAACTCCGCTAGCACTGAACTAGTCCAATAGCTTGACCTAGGTCCATAGCAACCCACTTTCTTTTCTCATAACACACAAGAACAACCCCCATAGCCGGGACAACACCCTACAAACACAATCAATTAAACCAAACGCCTCCCAGGCATAAATTCTCAATTAAGCAATATTACGCTCCTTTACACTTGGTCTAATTCTTCAACCAATCAGGTGACTACATGTCACACTTATACAATCTTCCCGCAGTCATACTCCCACGGCCTTCCACACAAGGTAACAAGTATGCACATCCATACCACCGACCATCCTAAGGCATTAAAACAATCTAAGGACCCGTAACCATGATGCAAAGCCTCTTTCATCAATCACCGATCTCAGACGACACTGAAGACAACATCAGCTTATCCCAAACATTCAAATCCCCTGATCGTGCTTCTCTGAGCTCGTGACATCCTTATTATCACCGAACCGCGATCTCGATTCTTACTTCCAATTACATACAACTTACTGCACCCGACGTGCCAGCATAGAACAGCGTAGGAATTCCATCATACTCCTGAACCACTAATAAGGTGAACACTTTATCATAAAGAAACCTTTTACTTACCTCAATTCATGAGAACCATAACAGCACACAAGCGAATTCTCACAATCACAATACATGCAAATCCTTAAGCAGTAATCTGAACCACCACAAACCTTTCGGTAATCTGCCTATACCTGACAGGCCATAGCACCTGAATGCTCCCAGATGAAATTCATTACGACGGCCGAAATGCCCCACACATATCTGCACAACCGTACACATACTCAATCACACCGAAGAAACTGATCACTGCCGTACCTGCGCCATTTCAACCATGGCTAATCGATCTATCTCCTTTTAGTCATCTTTAATTGCCTCAGAGATAAGTGACTTTCTTCAAATTATGACAAACTCAACCCTCACTCATCCGAGTGACCTTGATTCACGAGACCATGCTGCCTAAACCCCGCAACCCGTCTCATACTCTTTTGATAATCTCTCTACAACCCGGAGTCTATTTCCCTCACTCCTCCATCACTATCCTGCATGTTGAAAATAACACAGAACACTCCAACCATTTTCCTTTTCTCCAGGATTATACTTCAAAAGCTCGATTCTTAATCATACTGCTGCCTGAACCCTTAAACATCGCATTCTTAACCTTTGAATTCATTAGGACCGTTATCAAGAGTCACCCACTCCGACTGGCCCCGAATATAATCAACTCGAAGGCTCTTTGAGCACATGAACACCCCTTTTTAATGAAGCACGTGACTGAGCCACTACCCTTACAACTTGCTTATGCCTTAAACATAAATTCTGAATATTCCAGAGCCTAACCCTTGCCCAATAGGACCATCCCTGCATATTGTCATCAAATCCCACGCACAATCACCATTTTACTCCTTTCCCTTAGCTATAACAACTTGCCAATGTGCCAACAATCCGCATCCTCATGAGGACACAACCCCACAACCCAACTGCAGGTGGTGGGACTCCCCCACTTAGCCCGAAGCTACTCCTTGCACCGCTCTAGACCCTGCTGAGATCCTTTCTCCTTTGACGACATGACCTTGTTCCACCAATCCATCCAATTCTTCCGATTTCTCCTGTTAGCCCTCCTTAAATATTTAAATTTTCTAACACCATTCACACATTCTACCTCCTACTGACTAGCCACTAGGACTCCGCACAGAACTTACCAACCCTAGAACCGCTAACCTACTCACAGAATACAACCTATCCGAGGAAAGTAGCCAACTGACACCTACCATTACGCTATGCTTCACTCTTTCTACAATACCAAGACCCCCATCCCGAGCATGTACCCATTTACCGACCTTACCAATCCGTCCGCTCCTCCTGGACACCTACTGAATGCACTACTACCTCTTCTGATTCACCACTATGCTACCGCTCTCCCACTTGGCCCAACTTATTCCCTCAAGCGCTACCTGACTTCCTCTCCTTACACCTGATCTTTTAGAATTGGCACCACCGCCCAGCACTTCTCACATATCTTCCTCTGTCGAATGGTGCCCACTTGCTGCCTCAATTCAATACCATTCTCCGTAGCTCTTAAACCGGTAGATCCCCACAACTTTAAATCTTTACGAAGATTATCTTCCTCAAGCCGCCTTCATTAAAAATGCTTATCAATACGGAACCACATCACCCCACGACCTCTGACGGCCGCTTCTTCAACACTAATTCACAACACTCCAACCCAACGCAACCGAATAGCTATAACATCGGTGAACTTAACACATTTCCATTTGATCAAAGGCGACGATAGCTTATTACAGGTGAGTACTCCACCTCACTTGAAAACACCAATCCTTACTATTTTATCAGCCCAAAACCTGATCATTTATAATCCAAATGCTTTTCCTCGCCAGAACAGAAATACTAAAATCTCGAAATCACACTCTGAGAAGACCTCCCTTCAAACTGTTCATCACCCCAACACATGGGCAAACGTTCTATCCTCATATCAACATCGCGCCATAACCAATCGTAAGTTTCATAACCACCTGAGCATGGCCTCAAAGTTCTCAGAAATACAGCTAGTGAGTTGAGATGACATAAAATTCTTCCACAGAACAACGATGATAGCCTCAATCAACTATGCTGGGAGAAATATTCCGCACTACATCCATAGTATCATTAAAAGTCCTCAACCCTCGATTCATAACAAGCGCTTCGCGACACGTAAGATTGAGTAGGAAGAAGCATAGGCATAAGCCTTAAAGGAATCAAGTCGCACTATGAGCAATCAAGAAGGGAAGTACTCCTAACAGCCCTGTAGCCTCTCGAAGATAATTACAGACGTCTCCGTACCGATCCACAAGACTCTACTAGGGTTGCTCATGACTCGTGAAACCTACGGGAACCTAGAGCTCTGATACCATGTTGTCACGACCCCAAAATCCATAGGTCGTGATGGTGTCGGACACCACTGTCGGGCAAGCCAAACCCCTAATTTGTTAAAATACTTTTCCTGCTTAACACTTTCGAAATCGTACCCTTTTCTTGCATTTCATAATTTATTTAATAAATTCTTGTAAATTAAGTACGACGGAGAATCAACTTAATTCAATAAATAATCCCAACACATCCCCAGAACCCGGTGCCACAAGTACATAAGCAACTTCTAAGAATTTTATACAAATACTACAAAACTTGCCCGAAATACAAATTGGACAAGAAATTTTAAAGTAAAAATACAATACATAGAGGGAAACTCTGTCAGCTGCGGAACGCCACCGGATAATGCAACACGTCAAAGTCTCCATGTCGATCACACCCCAGGAGGGCACCTGTGCAACAAAATGCACAGAAGTGTAGTATGAGTACGAAAACAACGTGTACCCAGTAAGTATCCCGCCTAACCTCAGAGAGGTAGTGACGAGTGGTCGAATTTGACACTCGCTATAGGTCAGTCTAGCATAATCTAAGTGTGGAGCTAAACACGAGAATCATAACCAATTAATCAATAATATGAGATTGGAAACATCAATAAATATTAATTTAATCAAAAAAATTTCACAGAAATTCTCTTTCTTTTAAACTAGAAACTCAAAATATACTCAGGCCAATAAACAAGTATGATTCACAGGAAAATACACAGCATTTATCAAGCGCAACAAATATGCCGAGGGTCGAACGATGCGGACCAACAATAATAAACTGTGCACTACCGAAGGGTCGAACGGCCCGAACCATAGATGCATCTATCTTCCCCGCTCGCGAATTGATCATGCGACGCGGTCAACATAATAATAATAATAATAATAATACGGCTAGCCTGCTCACGAATCATACCTGCGACTCAGGTGCTCATACGTACACATATTCACATAAAGGAAATCCATATTTTTATCCAAAAAGACAGTTTCTCATAGAAGTGATAAAATTCTCCTTAATTAAACATGAAGATAGTATTTAGAATATTTCCTAGAAATTCATTTGCAAGGTTTAACAATATTCAATAAATAGCCTTTCCAGGAACACACTAATCCACGGGGAATCTATCCTCTTTCCAAATAATTAAGAAAGTACACTCTAGCCTTTTTAGGCAAATAAATTACCAATTCAATAGCATTGTCAACCTAACATTATGACAGGATCACATGTACAATACGTAAAGCATGCTAGTGGGTCCTAGACTACCCGGACATGACATAACAGTAGCTACGCACGGACTCCCGTCACCTCGTGTGTACGTAGCTCCCGCAAATAATTTCATATATTTATTTAGTTCACCTAGGGGGACAATTCCCCCTCACAAAGTTAGAAAGGAGACTTACCTCGTGTCGAACCTACATTCCGGGTCAAGAATGCGCCCGAAACTTTAAACTCGTCACCGAAGGACTCGAAACTAGCCACAAGTTACTTAATTATATTAATAAATGCTAAATGAATCAATTTTAATGCATGAAAGTGAGTTTTCTAAAGTCTTTCCCCAAAAAGTCAAAAATCGAACCCAGGCCCGCTCGGTCCAAACCCGAAATTTGGACCAACACCCGATTACCCATTCGCCCCTGAGCCCGGATATATAAACAGTTTTGGAATCCGACCTCAATTTGAGGTCTAATTCCCCAAATTTCAATATTCTTAGGTTTTACCCAAAATTCCCAGTTACACCATGAAAACCCTAGATTCTAGGATGAAATCTTGTAAAACGAAGTTAAGGAGTGAAGAAAATGAGTTAGAAATCACTTACAAATATTTTGGAGAAGAAAGAGTGTTTGGAAAATCGCCTCTTATGTTTTTGGGGTCTTGAAAAATAAAAAATAACTGAAAATCCCACTTATTTATACTTCTCTCAGGCCCCCGACCGCGGTCTGCGAAAAAAGGATCGCGGCCGCGCTAGCGAAACTCAAGAAAACTGAAGAAAATCAATAAAAATGACTGCAGTGACATGCTATAGTATTTTGGCCATAACTTTCTTTACAGATATCCAAATTACGATTACTTTACCTTTCTAGAAACTAGACACGAAGGAATACAACTTTTGTTTTTGAATAATTTCAAAATTCCTTGTATATCAAATGTTATAAGCCTCCGAAGTCGGACCAGTGACCCAGCCCCTCCACCGCGGACCGCGAGAAAACGACCGCAGCCGCGAAGCCCCTAGCGCGGTTCGCGAAAAAGGGACCGCGGACAGCGGTGGTAAGATCAGATTTCTGAGTTCTGTGACCTCCAACAGTTATATTTTAAGCCTAAGGACATCCCGGGACCTATCCGAAACTCACCCGAGCCCTCGAAACTTCAAACCGAACATACCAACAAGTCCCAAAACATGATACGAACTCGCTCGAGGCCTCAAATCACATCAAACAACGTCAAAATAATGAATCGCACTAAAATTCAACTTTATGAACTCTGAAATTTCAAACTTTCGCATCCGATGCCGAAACCTATCAAATCACGTCCGATTGACCTCAAATTTTGCACACAAGAATATTCGACATTACGGACCTGCTCCAACTTTCGAAATCGCATTCCGATCCCGATATCAAAATTTCCACTTCCGATCGGATTTCTCAAAAACCTTCAAATTTCTATCTTTAGCCAAATAGCTTCAAAATTCCCTACGGACGTCCGAATTCACTTTCGATCACGCTCCCAACTCCAAAATCACCGTACGAAGCTATTCCTAGACTCTGAATCCCAAACGGACATCAATATCATTGAAATGCGCTTCAAGCCAAACTTGGGAAATTTCTTCAAAAATGCTGACTTCCACAACATACACCGAAACGCTCCCGGGTTATCCAAATCCCGATCCGGACATACGCCCAAGTCCGAAATCATCATACGAACCTACTGGAACCTTCGAATCCTGATTCCGAGGTCGTTTACTCAAAATTCCAGTCTTACTCAATTTCTTCAACTTAGGGCTTCTGAAATGAGAATTTTTCTTTCAATTTAACTCTGAACCTCCTGAATTTCAACTCTGACCATACACACAAGCCACAATACCCGAAATGAAGTTTTTCATGACCCTCAACTGCTGAACGACACGCTGGATCTCAAAACGACCGGTTGGGTCGTTACAAATTCTTAGTTAAATTCCCTACTAAATTATGAAAAAAATCATGGAATTAGGTAGTAATTTTAGGGCTCTTGAAGATTTTGTGATTTTCCATTTTAGGCCATGAATTCAAGTATAAATCACACCTTAATGATCCTTAGGCTATGTGTGAGTGATCCCTTCGAGAATTTTCGAAATTTGAACATGCGGGACCAGGGTTGGAATTTGGGAATTCTCCAAGAATAGCTATTTTATCGAATAACTAAGATAATTTCCCACATTGTGCATGCATTGATTTAATTTTACACCTTTTGGCTAGTTGCGAGTCCTCGGGTGTAGAGTTCGGAGTTTCGGGCGCAATTGTGGTCCGAGGGGTAGATTCAACACAAGGTGAGTCTCCTTTCTAATCTTGTAAGAGGGAATTGTACCCATAGGTAATGTATATGCTATGTGTGAATTGTTTGGGGGCCACGTACGCACCAAGTGACGAGAGTCCATACGTAGCAGCTATTATTGTTATGTCCGGGTAGTTAGGCCCACATCATGTCTTATATGCTTCCTTGTAATGCCTTATATGCTTCCTTGTAATTCTTTATATGATTCATTGTGACGCCATATATACTATGAGATCATGTTTTGTATAGTATTGTTCCTCTGAGGCTTTATGGAGAATTGTTGAATTGAAAGGAATTTGTTATGGAAGGTAAGTTTCATAAGATATTGTGTGTGCATGTGACCGCTTCGCAATTTACATTCTGCGAGCGATGTGTGATTTCTCCTACTCTTATGGGAGCGGGCCGTACGCCACAACGGGTTGAAAGGTGCACTTTTGGGACGGGCCGGTCGATCCCCGACAGTGCACAGAGATTATATAATTGAGAATGCACTCTTGGTATGGTCCGTTTGATCCTCGGCAGTGCATGGACGAAGTTGTACTATGATATGATATGATTACTTTGAAAGACGCACTTTTGGGAAGGGCAGCTCGATCCTCGACAGTGTGTAGTTATGATTATTGTAAGAATGCACTTTTGGGACGGGCCGATCGATCCCCGGCAGTGCATAACTATTCTTTCCTTATGACTCCGACCGGTTGTATTATTCATGTGTGCGCATGAATATTTGGCATTGTTTCATGGATGTTGACTTGTGTGAGATATTTTGGGGGAAAGAAAGTGGCCACTGTTATTGTTCCAGTATTTTTCTTGGATTTCTGTGCTTTATACATAATTTCTACTCACTGTCTTACATGCCTACTGCTTTTATCTTATCATCGTTATATCTTACTGTTGGACCTTAGTGATTGTCAAGTCGACCTCTCGTCACTACTTCTTCGAGATTAGACGGGATACTCACTGGGTACATATTTATTTTAATATGCACTCATGCTGCACTTCTGTACTTAACTTTACAGGTTCTGAGGCTGGTGCATCTGGTTATTAGACCAGATCCTGATAGTGACCGTAGCAGACTTGACTTCACGGTGAGATGCTTCCTCTGGCGATCCCCAACAGCACCCTGGAGTTTCATTTACTTTTGTTATTTACCCCGTCTATTTCGCCCAGACTGTGGATTTGTATCTATATGTATCTTGTGTATTTTGATAGTTGCCCGCGTCACTCGTGACACTAGTTCCTGGCACACACGTAGTGTATGTTTTGGGTTTTGGGTCGTATAGGCATACATATGCTTTATTTCGGCCATGTAGTGTTATGATTTTATTTTCATATCAAGATATCATCATGTTTAATTGTTTAAAATTGGTAAATATTGATTTTTTTAATCAAATGGGAATGTAACACCTAGTGTAATTCATATTGGCTTGCCTAACCCCGTCATCGGGCGCCATTGCGACCCGCGTTAGAAATTGGGTCGTGAAAATGTGGTATCAGAGCCCTAGGTTCACGTAAGTCTCACGAGTCACGGGCAGGCCCAGTAGAGTTTTGTGGATCAGTACAGAGACATCTGTACTTATCTTTAGAAGGCTATGGGGTGTGAGGAAACTTCCCTTTATTCATATCCTGTCGTGCAATCTATGATGTACTCAAACTTATTATTCTATTCTCTCATAGATGGTGAGGACGCGTGCATCCGATGTTTCTGGTCCGGGAGATGCCTTTGCCCCCACCGCCCGATGTCGGGGTAGAGGCAGGGGTAGAGCACCTGCTCGAGGTAGGGGACGAGGGCGTCCCAGAGCTATACCAGTGGCACCTCCAGAGAACCCTATTATGGAGGACCAGGATGAGGTGCCTCCAGTAGCACCTGCTCCAGTGGATTTCATGACAGGGCCAGGCTTCCAGGAGGTCATGGGCCGTATGCTGAGATTCATGGACACTATGTCCCAGGCTTGTTTATTTCCAGCCGACCCTGCTACTTCTCTGGCGGGAGGGGGTGTCCAAACCCCAACCGCTCAGGCCGCAGGTCAGGCAGCAGCAGCACGTCATACCCCGGGCACACCTCCCGTGGGTGGGGTTCAGCCAGTGGTAGCACCCTCAGAGCCCAGGCCAGTTGCAGAGAGTGACCAGCAGAAGATGTTGGATAGATGGACCCGACTTCGCTCTCCAGTCTTCGGGGGTGAGCGGGGTGAGGATGCTTAGGATTTCATCGATAGGTGCAGGGACATACTGCACAAGATGAGGATTTTTGAGTCCCATGGAGTGGATTTCACCATATTTCAGTTGGAGGGCAAAGCTCGCAGGTGGTGGCAGTCATATATTCTTAGCAGACCAGCAGTCCTGTCACTTGGGATTAGTTCGTGCAGGTGTTTCTAGACAGATATATTCCACCCTCTAAGAGGGAAGAGTTGCGACGTCAGTTTGAGAAGCTAGAGCAGGGGCAGATGAAAGTGACAGATTATGAGGCCAGATTTTCAGAGTTGTCACGCCATGCACTTATGATATTGCCTACCGATGCCGAGAGAGTGCGGCAGTTTGTGGACGGGTTGCATCCAGATATTAGGGCTACCATGGCCCGAGAGGTGGATATGTATACTCCTTACTAGCTTGTAGTTGAGATAGCTCGATGGATTGAGGGGTATCTGTTGAGGAGCAGGGAACAGGGTCAGCAGGGTCAGCAGGACAAGAGGGCTGGGTTCTCATGGGATTTCAGGGATGCTCCGGCTAAGAGCAGAGGTCAGTTCGGGGGTGGTCAGCCCAGCAGGCTTCCATATTCAGCACCTCCATTACCTCCTCGAGGTGGTACAGCGAGGCCTCAGTTCAATGCCTTGCCAGAGCGTTCCTATCGTCCTCCAGCCACTTAGGGTTCACCCATTAGTCACTACAGTCGCCAGAGATCCTCCGGTTCTTATTTTAGTGTTATGCCCGAGGGTCCACATCGCTTCTTGGCTATTCAGGGGTCTTCCTCTTCGGGGCAGCATGCTACGACACCTAGAGGTTGCTTTGAGTGTGGAGATCTAGGTCATATGCAGAGACAGTGTCCCAGGCTTCGGGGCAAGGCAGTGCAGCAGGGTTATCAACCTATGGGTCCATCACCAGCAGTCCGGCCACCTAGGGGTGGAGGACAGGTAGGCAGGGGTCGTCCTAGAGGGGGATGCCAGTCAGGGAGAGGTCAGTTAGTTCCTGTTCACTCTGGGGGAGTTCAGTCTTCAGGAGCCTCAGCCAGATTTTATGCCATTCCGGCCAGATCAGATGCAGTGGCCTCAGACGCCGTAATCACATGTATTATCTCAGTATGTGGTAGAGGGGCTTCGATACTATTTTATCCAGGATCCACGTATTCATATGTTTCAGTACTATTTGCTCATTTTCTGGATGTCCCTCAAGAGTCCTTGGGTTCTCCTATATATGTGTCCACTCCTGTGGGTGATGCTGTGGTGGTAGACCGGGTCTATCAGTCTTGTGTGATCACTTTCTGCAGTTTTGATACCAGAGCGGATCTTTTATTGCTGGATATGATTGATTTTAAGGTTATCCCAGGCATGGATTGGCTATCTCCTTATCATGCTGTGTTAGATTGCCATGCCAAGACAGTCACCTTAGCCATGCCTGAGTCGCCTAGGCTAGAGTGGAGAGGTTCTTCAGTTAGTGCATCCAGCCGAGTCATTTCCTTCATAAAGGCTCGGCATATGGTCGAAAAGGGTTGTTTGGCTTACCTTGCTTATGTGCGGGACACCACCGCCGAGTCTTAGACCATTGATTCAGTGCCGATGGTACGAGAGTTTTTAGACGTATTTCCTTCAGATCTTCTAGGCATGCCTCCAGATCGAGACATTGATTTCTGTATTGATTTAGCTCAAGATACTCAGCCTATTTCCATTCCCCCGTATCGTATGGATCCTAAGGAGTTGAAAGAGTTAAAGGAGCAACTTGAGGAGTTGTTCCCTAAGGGGTTCATCAGGCCGAGTGTGTCGCCGTGGGGTGCTCCAGTCCTATTTGTGAAGAAGAAGGATCGGTCTATGCAGATGTGTATTGACTACCGCCAGCTGAATAAGGTTACTATTAAGAATAAGTATCCTCTGCCGCGCATCGATGATTTATTTAACCAGTTGCAGGGTGCTCGTGCGTTTTCTAAGGTTGATTTGAGATTGGGTTATCATCAGTTGAAGATTCGGGCTTCAGATGTTCCGAAGATTGCATTTCGTACCAGATATGGCCATTATGAGTTCCTGGTGATGTCCTTTGGTTTAACTAATGCCCCAGCAGCATTCATGGACTTGATGAATAGGGTATTCAGGTCGTATATAGATTCCTTCGTCATCGTCTTCATTGATGACATCTTGATTTATTCGCGGAGCCTGGGTGAGCATGAGCAGCATTTGAGAGTTGTGCTCCAGACCTTGCGGGAACAGAAGTTGTATGCTAAGTTCTCCAAGTGCGAGTTCTGGTTAGATTCCGTGGCATTTTTGGGGCATGTGGTATCCGGAGAAGGTATCAAGGTTGATCCTTAGAAGATTGAGGCGGTTCAGAGTTGGCCGCGTCCTACTTCAGCTACAAAGATCAGAAGTTTCTTGGGCCTAGCAGGCTATTATCGCCGATTCGTGGAAGGGTTCTCTTCTATTGCAGCTCCATTGACCAGATTGACTCAGAAGAATGCCTCGTTTCGGTGGTCCGACGAGTGTGAGGCGAGCTTTCAGAAGCTCAAGTCAGCTTTGACCTCGGCACCAGTTCTGACGTTGTCTTCCGGTTCTGGGATGTATACCATGTATTACGACGCTTCACACGTCGGGTTGGGATGTGTGTTGATGCAGGACGACAGGGTTATTGGTTATGCTTCGTGCCAGCTGAAGGTTCATGAAAAGAACTATCCTGTGCACGACTTAGAGTTGGCGGCGATTGTTCACGCTTTGAAGATTTGGCGGCACTATTTGTATGGTGTGTCGTGTGAGGTCTATACTGACCACCGCAGTTTGCAGCATTTGTTCAAGGAAAGGGACCTTAATTTGAAGCAGCGGAGATGTCTTGAGTTGTTAAAAGACTATGATCTCACTATTTTGTATCACCCGGGCAAAGCGAATGTAGTAGCAGATGCTTTGAGCCGGAGGGCAGCGAGTATGGGTAGCTTGGCCTACATTGCAGCTGAGGAGAGACCTTTAGCCTTGGACATTTAGTCCTTGGCCAATCTCCTTGTGAGACTGGACCTTTCGGAGCCTCGTCGAGTTTTGGCCCATGTAATTGCTCAGTCTTCATTGTTGGAGGAGATTAAGGCTCGACAGTTCGATGATCCATGCCTTGCAGAGCTTCAGGATACGGTGGTCCAGGGCAGGACCAAGGAGGTTACTTTGGGCGAGGATGGTGTTTTGAGGCTCCAAGGCTGTTTATGTGTTCCTAATTTTGAGGGACTGAGGAAGAGAATTCTAGCAGAGGCGCACATTTCTCGGTATTCTGTTCATCCAGGAGCGACGAAGATGTATCGTGATCTGAAGCAGCATTACTGGTGGAGGCGGATGAAGAAGGATATAGTGCAGTATGTGGCTAGGTGTTTCAATTGTCAGCAGGTCAAGTACGAGCATTAGAGGCCAGGAGGCTTGTTTCAGCAGATGACCATTCCTGAGTGGAAATGGGAGCGCATCACTATGGATTTCATGGTTGGGTTGCCACGGACTTTGCAGAAGGTTGACGTGAATTGGGTCATTGCGGATAGATTGACCAAACCTGCTCATTTTATTCCTGTGGCTACTACTTATACTACAGAGAGGCTGGCCCAGATTTATATTTGGGAGATAGTCCGGTTGCATGGTGTGCCGGTGTCCATTATATCAGATCGAGGTCCTTAGTTCACCTCGCACTTCTTGAGAGCATTGCACAGTGAGATGGGCACTCAGATAGATCTCAGCTCAGCATTTCGCCCTCAGACTGATGGTCAGTCGGAGCGTACGGTGCAGATATTGGATGATATGCTTAGGGCATGTACACTTGATTTTGGGGGTCAGTGGGACCAGTTCTTGCCTTTGGCGGAGTTTGCATACAATAACAGTTACCAGTCCAGCATCGAGATAACTCCATTCGAGGCGTTATATGGCCGGCGATGTCGTTCTCCTATCGGGTGGTTTGAGCCTGGCGAGGCCAAGTTATATGGCACAGATCTGATGAGAGATGCTTTGGATAGGGTGAAGATTATTCATGAGAGACTCCGCACGGATCAGTCCAGACAGAAGAGTTACGCAGATCAGCGGGTGCGTGATATAGCATTTATGGAGGGGGATAAGGTTATGTTGAAGGTTTCGCCGATGAAGGGCGTTATGAGATTCAGGAAGAAGGGAAAGCTAAGCCCTAGGTTTATAGGCCCTTTCGAGGTGTTGAGGCGAGTCGGGGAGGTTTCTTATGAGCTATCTTTACCTCCCGCCTTATCAGGAGTTTATCCGGTTTTTCATGTATCCATGCTCTGGAGATATCATGCTGATTTCTCTCACGTGATTGATTTCAGCGCTATCCAGTTAGATGGGAAGTTGGGCTTCGAGGAGGAGCCAGTTGCTATTATTGATAGGCAAGACCGCCAGTTTAGGTCTAAGAGAGTTTCTGCTGTAAAGGTCCAGTGGAGGGGCCAACCAGTCGATGAGGCGACTTGGGAGTCCGAGAAGGACATGCAGAGCAGGTATCCGCAACTATTCAGCACTTCAGGTACCATTCTACGTCTGTTTGAGGACGAACGTTTGTTTTAGAGGGGGAGATTGTGATGACCCAAAATGTCATCTTATGTAAATTTAATTATGACTGTGTTTCGAGGCCCTGAAAGCCTCCATTAATCTCACCTCGATGTGCGTGCGCAGCCCGGGCGCGTAGCTGGGAAGCCTTTATGTGGAAACTTGATAAAGAGTTGAATTTATGATAATTAATTGAATAAAGTTGACTTTGGTCAACAGTTTTGGTAAACGGACCCCGACCCGTGATCTGGCGGTCCTGGAAGGTCCGTAGGAAAATATGGGACTTGGGCGTATGCCCGGAATCGAATTCCGAGGACCCAAGTCTGAGAAATGAATTTTTAAAGAAAATTATTTTCTGAAAATAATAAAGTCTTATGAAAATGAACCTCGATGTGAAACCTGTGCTACCAGGCCCGTATTATGGTTCCGGAGCCCGGAACAGGTTCAATATGTGTTATTTAAGTTATCTGTGAAATTTGGTAAGAAATGGACTTTATTTAACGGGTTTCGGATCAAATGGGAAATTTAGAGTTAATGAAGTTTTGAGGATTTTCATAGAATTTGAAAATTGGTTTGGAATGTGATTTTATGTTACTGAGGTACGAATGAAATTCCGAGACCGGGAATAGTTCTGTTATGTCATTTATGACTTGTCTGCAAAATTTGAAATCATTCCGAGTAGTATAGGCCGGTTCGGCGCATTGAAATGAATTCTAGAATCATAAGTTCTTAAGATTGATTCAATTTTGTTTTGGGGTTGAATTCTGAGTTTCGTTGTTGTTTTTCACGTTCTAGAAGTTCGAGCAAGTCCATATCATGAATACAGACTTGCCGGTGCTTTTGGATGGGGTCCCGAGGGGCTCGGGTGAGTTTTGGACCCCCAGGAGCTAAGTTGGAAAAACCAGATTTTTGCTGTCTGGTTTCCTTCTCTGCGATCGCAGGAGGTGGGTCGCGATCGCGGAGAAGGAATTTTGCTGGGCTGCTGATTGTTCTTCGCGATCGCAGCCTCATCCTCGGGATCACATAGTGCCAAGCCAGGGCCGGGCACAGTTACTCTTCGCGATCGCAGGACTTCTGCCGCGATCGCAGAGGTCAGACCAGTTGGCCTTCGCGATCGCAGGGCCCTTGACGCGATCGTAGTGAAGAAATTCCTAGGTAGTTTTATTAAATACGTGACTTAGCCTATTTCCTCCATTTTCATCTTCCTCCTCAAGTCTTTAAAGAGCTCTTCAAGGAACCTTGCACCACTGTTATTGAGGTAAGTAAATTCCATGGTTTTACTAGTTTCAATCATAAATTCCTAGTTAAATTCCTTACTAAATTATCAAAAAATCATGGAATTAGGTAGTAATTTTAGGGCTCTTGAGGATTTTGTGATTTTCCATTTTAGGCCATGAATTCAAGTAAAAATCACACCTTAATGATCCTTAGTCTATGGGTGAGTGATCCCTTCGAGAATTTTCAGAATTTGAACATGCGGGACCAGGGTTGGAATTTGGGAAATCTCCAAGAATAGCGATTTTATTGAATAACTAAGATATATTCCCACATTGTGCATGCATTGATTTAATTTTACACCTTTTGGCTAGTTGCGAGTCCTCGGGTGTAGAGTTTGGAGTTTCGGGCGCAACTGTGGTCCGAGGGGTAGATTCGACACAAGGTGAGTCTCTTTTCTAACCTTGTAAGAGGGAATTGTCCCCATAGGTGATGTATATGCTATGTGTAAATTGTTTGGNGTTATGTCCGGGTAGTTAGGCCCACATCATATCTTATATGCTTCATTGTAATGCCTTGGATGCTTCCTTGTAATGCTTTATATGATTCATTGTGACGCCATATGTACTATGAGATCATGTTTTGTATAGTATTGTTCCTCTAAGGCTTTATGTAAAATTGTTGAATTGAAAGGAATTTGTTATGGAAGGTAAGTTTCATAAGATATTGTGTGTGCATGTGACCTCTTTGCAATTTACATTCCGCGAGCGATGTGTGATTTCCCCCACTCTTATGGGAGCGGGCCTTACGCCACGGCCGGTTGAAAGGTGCACTTTTGGGATGGGCTGGTCGATCCCTGGCAGTGCACATAGATGATATAATTGAGAATGCACTCTTGGTACGTGTCGTTCGATCCTCGGCAGTGCATGGACGAAGTTGTACTATGATATGATATGATTACTTTGAAAGACACACTTTTGGGACGGGCCGATCGATCCTCGGCAGTGCGTAGTTATGATTATGGTAAGCATGCACTTTTGGGATGGGCCGATCGATCCCCGGCAGTGCATAGCTATTATTTCCTTATGACTCCGGCCGGTTGTCTTATTCCTGTGTGCGCATGATTATTTGGCATTATTTCATGGATGTTGACTTGTGTGAGATATTTTGGGGGAAAGAAAGTGGCCATTGTTATTGTTCCAGTATTTTTCTTGGATTTCTGTGCTTTATACATAATTGCTACTCACTGTCTTACATGCCTACTGCTTTTATCTTATCATCGTTATATCTTACTGTTGGACCTTAGTGCGTGTCAAGTCGACCTCTCGTCACTACTTCTTCGAGATTAGACGGGATACTCACTGGGTACATATTTATTTTAATATGTACTCATGCTGCACTTCTGTACTTAACTGTACAGGTTCTGAGGATGGTGCATCTGGTTATCAGACCAGATCTTGATAGTGACCGTAGAGGACTTGACTTCACGGTGAGCTGCTTCCTCTCGCGATCCCCAGCAGCACCCTGGAGTTTCATTTACTTTTGTTATTTAACCCGTCTATTTCACCCAGATTGCGGATTTGTATCTATATGTATCTTGTGTATTCTGATAGTTGCCTGCGACACTCGTGACACTAGTTCCTGGCACACACGTAGTGTATGTTTTGGGTTTTGGATTGTATAGGCATACATATGCTTTATTTCATCCATGTAGTGTTATGATTTTATTTTCATATCAAGCTATCGTCATGTTTAATTATTTAAAATTGGTAAATATTGATTTGTTTAATCAAATGGGAAGGGTAACACCTAGTATAATTCCTATTGGCTTGCCTAACCCCGTCGTTGGGCGCCATGGCGACCCGCGTTAGAAATTGGGTCGTGACAATTATGGCAACATGCTATAAATGAGAGGTTTGACAAAGCAAAATAAGTCATTGATTTTCAGTTTTTGAGTACCGGTCATTAAACAAAAGAAACAACCTTATTCAACTAGATTATTAAATTAATAGGTCTCTGCTGATCTTCAGATTACACGTTATTTTGCACAAGTTCATAATGACTAAGCAATTATTTCTGAGTTTGATGGAAAGCATTTCTTGAACAATATGCCTTTACTTGTGCGTTTAAGAATTCCTTAGAGGCGAAGTCGACAATTTTGAGGTAAATTAGGGTGTTTTAAGAAAACAGATTTTTCTACCATAAGACTTAACAACTTTGGACTAGTTAGTTTTAATTTTCGAAAAAAAAATCGCCTAAGTTTGAAGACATTTTGAACCTCAATTTTTCGCATGTAACCACTGTAGGAGTGTGAAAACATTGCATGAAACATTTAAAGATATCCACATTTTTTCTATAAACTATACTAAACTGACTTTGAATTCACAATATGAAAACTATTGGGCTTCGCACCTCTTAGGCCCAATGTCCTGAGGTTCAAGCCATATCAAACCTCGACAGGTTGTTTCAATGGCCTGACCCGTTCCTACATACCAATTTAGCCAAAAATATCATATTACAGTTCAGTTCACTTTACAATGGTTCCAACAATAACTCTTGTTTTGACAAAAATACAGATTTTAAATGAATAAAAGGAGGGGCTGCACGAAGGCAGTAAAACAAATTTCCAAGCTAAAAAGATTCTCCAACTTAAGAACTTGACTTTGGCTCGAGATATCCGCTCCCTTGCTTGTGATTCTTTCAACAACTAAAATTCTTTATGCATCTCTATGGAATGAATCTGACCATAAAGAAGGTCAGATTCAATTCCAGTCATGCTAGACAATAAGAGATTCACCACTTTAGTGTTACAATTTTATTTGAAATTGCTTAACCAAATTTCAGCAAAGACTAATATACATTTTAACCTCATACTTGCATACAAATTCAGCTAAGGAAAACTCAAATCAAACCAATAAATTTACATATCAGCATAACACAAAATTTCAGATCTGAAGAAATTCATTTATAGAATAAGGTGTTACATACCTTTTCAAAGAGAAAACAACAGAAGTCCTGACCATATAAAGGCCAGACAGAGATGAAAATTAACCAACAAGGAGGAAAGAACAGCAACAAAGAACAGCAGATCCACAACCAGCTAGACCAAACAGTACCAACAGGAAAACCAGCCCAGGAATGTTGAATATAGGTGTTCAAGATTCTTCAAATCAAAATACCCACAGAGGAGCAAAACTCAGAACCAAAACCACCTACTGATCAGTTTTTTTGTGATACTTTCTGTTTTTTAGAGCAAGCAAAACAGTATTCTAGAAGAATCTTTTTTGAAAAATTTATAGAAAAATCTGTTGTCTAGCCTTCAGATTTCAGTAAACAAAAAAGTCTATCAAAATCCCTCCAGAATCTGTATCCCCCCTTTTCAGAGAATGAGGTAGTGTATATATAGGAATTTTAGGATAGTATCATATTTGGCATATTCCCTATCCTAAATAGTCTGAAATAGTACAGGTACAACTGTCAAACCTTATCCTATTGGACAACTGTACCTTCTTCTAGAACATTCCTATATTTCCAGCCCTCATCCCCCTTAAGATTTACTGTTTTACCCTAAAAAAATATGATATTCTTGATATTTCCCTACTCTAGAAGGTTCTTGGGTTGTTACACCCAAGAGGTAACTAAGGTTAAAGTTAATTGGGGTTATCTATTTAACTCTAGTTAATTATCTTGAGTGAGTAATTAATTCTATAAAGCTGAATTTTAACTTATGTTAATCACTTTTAGGATCTTGGTTTAATCAAAGATAGTTAGTTAGGTTCATCATTAGGTAAGGAGTAACTTTATTCTAAATTAATTAATTAGTAGCTAAACCTTTGTTGTCTTATCACGATTTAATTAATAAACTAATTACTCTAGATTGATTAGATTAAGCTCCTTAGACTTAGTTAATTGGTCTAGTTATCTTATTGTTAACTACTGGTTATGTTCAACTATGCTTGAGTTAACTAATCGAAGGTTAATTGATTAAATCTCCTATTAGTCAAAATAGGTTTTGTCACGACCCGAAAATCCCACCTTCGGGCCATGACTGCGTCTAACGGTGAACTCGCTAGACAAGCCAACGTTTTAACTGAATATATCTCATCAATGACTGAAACGAACAAATTAACTAGGGCATCGATGGCCCGCAACATGAATTTAGCAAAACAAAATAACCAAAACATAACATAGCAGATGCGAAACACAACCCATATACAAAATCCCGGAACTAGTGTCACCTACTCACGGACTATCTAAGAGATTACTACAAACAAAAGGTCTGAAATAAATACATAAGACTGTCTTTGAAAAACAAAGTAAGACAGAGCTGAAAGTGGAAAGTAGAAGGTGACGTTAAGGCCCACCAACGTTTGCGGGTCTACCTCGAGTCTCCTGTGTGACTGAATGAGATGCTCCGATCGTCAGTGATCCGGGTCCGGCTGCGTAGTCTGCACAACATAAAGAAGTGCAGGTGTAAGATCAGTACAATCGACCCCATGTACTGAGTAAGTGTCGAGCCTAACCTCGGTGAAGTAGTGACGAGGCTAGGACCAACACAACATATGTACCTGTGCAATTTTATATAATAGCAGGAAAAATG
>MDKH01186925.1:0-14069 GCA_005239495.1 Nicotiana undulata
GTAAGAAATCCTTAACCACAATGGGGAAATCTTCAAGACCCAAGTGTGTGTGCAAATCCCTAGTTTCAAAACTTGTTCTTCTCTACTCAAAATATATTTACAAGGCTGAAGATATGTCAAAAAATCGATCCCCCGCCGATGCCCTAAAATGTTGCCAAGGTATGCTTTTTATAGTGGGCCAAAAATTCGAGTGAAAAGTGGACAAAAACACCCCTGTCGGGCTGATATGCGATCACATTCCTGTCGCATAATAGAGATGCGATTCGCATCTTCACTTTCTCCGTCGCACATCAAAACCCTAGTTCCCAGAGGTTCGTCGCATTTGAGAGATGCAGTCCGCATTAGTGATGTGCGATCGCATTCGTGCGTCGCATTTACAATGTAGATGCGAACCGCATTTGACATATGCGGTCGCATATTTGACCGCATTTCGCTCATTAAACTTGGCTCAACTTTCTGTTGCGGTATGCGATATCTAGGCTCGAAATGCGATTCGCATGTTGCATATGCAATCGCATTCGGCCATTGTTCTCCTCTTTTCTCTTCTTTACTCTCTTTTGCTCAATTTCACTCCAATTTGACCTTAACCACTTCCTGGCATCATTTTCCTGCAAATAGAGCAATTATACACTGATAGTGACCTCAAATATCCATTGAGCAAAATCTACTTAAAAGAGGCCAAAATGAGTGGTAAAATCGCCACTCATCACCAACCCGTACAAGCTTGTCACAACATGTTCACAAATGTACCTTCGGATCACATGTCCCATCGCACATTTCAAACTTTGAAGGTTTGTAACCCTCTGGAAGTTCTACATCCAACAGAATACACAAATGCTCATAATTTAAACTCTCGATGCCTTTACCACCTTCGACACTTTGGACTCTGCCAGTAAGTTTCCTTAGTTCTTCCGCCATGTTGTTGATGAAAAGGTCCTTCTCGCGGACTCTGGTGTGTACAAAGTCTATTGTGGAGTGTGGGGTATGGTTTCCACGTATATGGGGTTTCTTTGATGGACTCTAGGAATTTGGGCGTAGTGGTTGTCGTTGGTTGAGTTTTGGGATCAGGGGTAGGTTTGTGGTGCACTGTGGGGAGTGTGGTAGGTGGTGGTTTGTGGATACTGGGGTGTATGGTGGTGATGTTTTGGAGGGATCGGTACTGGTGGAGGATTGGGATTTTGACAAGGTGTGGCACATTGATGAGGCGCGGGAAGATTTTGCGGGTGTTGGTTTTGTGAGTTCTTGGGAGGCACTGGGTTTTAAGCATTTTGTTGGTTGATGTTGGGGACGTTCAGGGTGAGGGAAAGGTTTGCCAAGTTCTGGACCTGCTCAAGTTCCCCTTGTAACTACAGTATTTTGTGTTCCAACCATAAGACCAAGTCATTATGTGCTGGAGTACTCCGACAATATGAAGTTTCGACATTCTCTGCGTGAGTAGTGGTGTCTTTTCTGATACCGCAAATATCATCCATTTTAGTTTTTCCTTTGTTTTTGGGATCACATGGGGGAGGAGGTGGTGGAGGACCTCTGTATCTGGTATGATATGCTGATGATGCCAGTATGCACGAGCCAACCTTAGGGAATGGGGACAAACAAAAGAAAAGAAAACAAAAGGTAAACAACTCAGTAGGGAATATTAGAAGGATGTTTGCGGTATTTAAACACGTATTGCGGAATTATAAATTCGCGTCCTAATTTGGGGGACCTCATTGTACCCAAGGTAGGCCTAAGTGACATATTATTTGAAGAAAATTGATGCCAATAATTGCGTCATTACATTAATATTAAAAATGAACTAAATCTCTACTAAAACGACAATAATGAGAAAAAGTTAGTTACATTTGCCTTATTACAATCACAGTCTAAAACGATACTAGAAAGAAATAAAACATTATTCCTAATCTATTTGGTGCCAGAGAAACCTTCTCCATGCCTGGCTTTCTTGGCTCCTTCAATCAGGCTCCCCAGGTCGTGCATGTCCAACAGCAGATAAGCCCTTGCTAGATGCCCTCATTCGTTGCCTTCTACATTCTGATAGTCCGAGATCTTTTTCCTCATCTTTCCCTAAAGCTCCATCAACACCTTCTCCAAATTTTCCAACCTCTCTTTTAATTTAGTAGTGATTTCCTTCCACTCGTTAATTGCTTCCATGTCCAATTTATGTTGTTCAAAATGCATGGCTTCAAACTCGAAAATCCTTTTGCGCAACATCCTATATTTGAATTGTGCTTCGGAAGACAAGATCATAGGGATGATGGTGTAAGTTTGACCCCCAATTCCCTTTATTAATGTCCTAGCGACCATATCAAGGCGAGAGTGGATCCTTTCCCCCTTCATCGGAAATATCAGCATTCCTAGATAACAATTAACGAATACAAAAACCCTGCGGTTTGTCAAACCCAAAGAAGTAACGGCAAGTTCATCATGGAGAATGCGGTATGACTTTCTATGACCAAATCGTTCATAAAGGAACTCAAATGGTATGTAGGACTTCTTCAAACAGAGTAATTCATCATTTTTCTTGAAACCCATCATTTTCAAGAAACCTCGGGGAATGCGGTTTTTTGGTACCAATAAGCCAGGACTATCCCATGGGAACCCAGTGAAGCCTCCTATTTCTTCTAAAAGTGGAATCATTTCTATGTCGCCAAAATGGAAGACAACTCTCTTATCATCCCAAAACATGGAGGTTGCCTCAATCAATGCGTTTTTTGGCTGAATGTCTAATCAGGAGGGTATATTCCCGAGGACCCTTTTTACATGGTTTTTTTCACTGGGTGAGAGGGTTTTCCACCAATCAAGCAACAAAGGTGGGATGTTTTGAACCATGCCAAACCTGGGGTTCGTGCCTCATTTCTGCAAAGCAAATAGGGTTAGCTCTTTCCCCATCCGGAATTGACTATTTACACATTAATGATCAGAATACCGACACGTTTTCTCCAAATAATGCACAAATTCTAATAGTGTCCATTGGATATATTTTAATCCTGGCGGACTTTGGACAAGGCTTGCCTTAGCGGATTATCACGCGAACATTGTTCTAACCCATACTAGGTTTGGACATGATGCATGCATAGTTGATATTAGAGTGGGGTTTATAGAAGAATCTTGACCGGTACCCTCAAGCGGAAAACTTGAGAGGGAAAGGAATGGAACCATCGACTGCACCACTGATTGACTAGTTTAATCTAAAATAAGCCTTTCCTAATTTAAAGGGTGATGTCGGAATAGCACAAACACTCATTAAGCGCCGCTATGGTATTAATTGGGCAGTAGTGGAATATTATGTGGAGCATGCTTTATGCAAATATAAATAACACGTTCTCAAATATTTTGCATGATGAAAACAATAAATGCAGTATTAATATGAAATGTAAAATACAAAAAAAGAAAGAAAAACAATAAAAAGTTAGTTCGTGCAATACGAGAATTGTAATAAAGTAAGCGAGGGAGTAAGTGTGGGGAGAGACATGGTGTAGCAATTTCTTTTTTTATAAAAAAAGAATGACTTGGAGCAAATAAGTGCGACCAGAAAAAGGAATACGCATGTTATAGCCAATTTGAGCAAAGAAGGGAAGATAAGGGAAGGGATTTACATGTTAATACGAATTCAAATAAAGTGAGAATAGGGGAAGAGCGTGCGCACATAAATAAAAGGGAAAACATGATCGCGATATTCATGTTGCAGCAAAATTAATAAAAAGAAAAGGAAGCACGTTTATCAGAGAAGATTAATTCATATAAACCAAAGTTTCTATGGTAAGAGCCTAAATATCTCCATCAGAGTCGCCATGTTGTCGCGCCATTTTTTCTTGCGAAATAGGGGTTTGACATGTGATAACTCTTTTAAGGAAGTATTAAACGAGGAGAGTCGCCACCTAACGGTTTAAGGTGCATTCGGGCACCTATTTGCATATGAATCAGGTTTGACCAGTTCACATCACTAGAAATCGGGTAAGGACTCGAAATTACCTAAAAAGAACGTGTTAGGCACTCTTCGATGTCCACAATTATGGGTCCCGGTCGTACTTGAATTATATGAATTAGTTAGATAAACAAAGATAAAGAAAATCAAGAATTTTGGGAAATTTTATCATCGGAGGACTTAGAGCAAACACAAACACTTGATTCAAAAGTTAAAAGGAATAAGAAAGGGGGGGGGGGGGGGGGGGGGCTAAGTTTTTAGCCTAAAGGATCACCCCGTACAACATAAATAATACTTCGTAACTCCCTCATGATCGGGTGTTACTTGTATTATTTAGGGGGCACAGACTCTAATCTCCTACTACCCGATTACTATCTTTAAGTTGATACCTAAAGCGCACTAGTTGATTCTAAATCGTGCCTTATGCGTGCACTACCCGTTCCATGCCTATGGTCCATGAGTCATTGGACCTCTACTTTTGGTGGTTCTAGACTTCACTTAGGCAGCTCAAAAAATGTCAAAACTAGGAGACAATTTAAAACAACTACGACTGCAGTTAAATACAGATAAAGGCACAAGTTAGCCTCCGCAATTAGATAACAAATGCACACAAATGGATTTATACGCTAGGCATTACGCAGTATTAGAATTGAGGGAGATTGAAGTCATTAAGCTCCGTAAACATGGCTTCTATATGATCTGATTCAAATGTGTAGGCAATTTCAAATGCGGAGCGCCACTTTAGACCTATGATCTCTAAATTACCAATTTGTGAGTATCTGATACTGCTAAGTTGAAATTACAGATTACAATTTTATAAATCTATAACCATGATCTATAAGTGGTTTACACAGTAAGGGACAATGAGAATTATTGGAAAAGCTCATAATTACTCGTGCTTCCTAATAATCGTGTGGCTAAGAAATAAAATAGTGTTTGGAGAGTCCATTATCAGTACCTTAGAGCGAGTAGTAATATCCTATAGGCATGATTTCTAAAGATTGGCGATTGGAACCTATTTTTATACTTTAGCTCCTATAGGCATGTTTTCTAGGTGGACAGTATGATGAAATAGCGAATAGTTAAAATCCTATAGGCATAATATCTAATGAACATGGTGCAGATTGAAGAGCAGTTATTAGTAATTAATTCCTATATGCATGTTGACTAGAGATGCATAGCAGTATACATGAGAATAAATAGAACACGTATGCTTTGATAGTATACCAGTTATGTGAGTGTGTGATTGCCTAGTAACATTATCTCTAATAGTGCACGAAGAAATTTAAATGACACATATAGCAGGTCGGATAGTAAATAGATCAGATAAATCCTATAGACATGCTATCTACCCTTTTCGTCCAAGCATTAGGATATACCCATTTCCCAATTTTAGTAACACCCCAATTGTTTATTAAAAAATTATTATGGACCTAGTAATGAATGTAATTACAAAAGTTTTACAAGTAATAACCGTAGGCCGAAAACAGGCCCAAGAGATACCCAGCATTTTCCAGGCCTTCAACTAAACTCTTTCTCAACAAGTTAGCTCACCCAGATCTCAATAGGGACTAGGTCCATCAACATAAGAAACAATAGAAGAACTCAAACCAAACCAAACAGCCATGGGTTGACAATATGATTCAGAAACCAATCACTTATGCAAATCAATTTGCACTTTCAACAGACAGAAGGGGGACATGATTGAGTATTAAAGATAACTCAGGTCATAGTAGTATAGAGAATGGCCAAAGAACCTTAAGCCCTAGTGTGTCAGGGTTCACAAGGGTCTCAATTGGACCCCTAGCACTGCTCAAACTAGGGAGGTCAATAGAGAAATTCTTATTGTCCTTGGCTTTCGGTCTGCCAAGAGTTATAGGTTCAGAGTAGTATAGGTAACCAATGAGAGTGAAAGAATAGTGATCAAATGGTAGTGTTTGAAGAGGTGCATTTGTATTTTAGAAACAAGCATTGCATGGGTGATTACTCAATGAACATACAAGCCAAGAGGATAAACAAAACTCAAAAAGACAGGTTGATATCACAAGTTCAACCACTTAGCATATTGGGCCAGAGAACATTTTGTAGGAGGCATGGGAATTATGCATTTTGGGATTACAAACCTAATATACAAAGATGCACCATGCTAAACGAGATAAAAAATAGATTACTAACTTAAAAGGTTCAAGGCCTAAGTGTCAAAGTTATGATGAACACCAAAAGTTAAACGAAATAACTCACATCAATAAGGCAAAACAATGTCAAACATTATAAGGAAACACAAGTTAAGAAGTTATTCTAAAAAGCCCCATGTGATGACCCAAGGGGTAATTTTATGAAGTTAGACTCCATTCTAGGCTTAATAGCCCTAAAAAGGTTAATTTTAAATACCTCAATTTGCGTGCGCAGTCCGGGCGTGAAACCTGAAAGCTTTTATGTGAAAATATAAGAAATAATAATTTTTTGAATTAAAAATTTTGGTTTAGTTGACTTGAGTCACCATTTTGAGTAAACGGACTCCGATCTGTGTTTCGATGATCCCGAGAGGTCCGTAGTAGAATATGGGACTTGGGCGTATGCCCGGAATTGAATTTCGTTGTCCCAAGCCTTAGAAATAAATTTTTGAAAGAAATTGTTTTGCTGAATTATTAATGAAATAAAGAAATGAATTAATGTTTGAAACCGTTGGTATCGGGCTCGTATTTTGGTTTCGGAGTCCGGTACAGATTTGTTATAGTATTTAAAGGTTTACTGTGAAATTTGGTGAAAACGGAGTTCGTTTGACGTGATTCGGACATTCGGTTGAAAAGTTATGAACTTTAAGTGTTCTTGATGAAAATGATGAGTTTTGAGGTTTAATTCATAGTTTTACATGTTCTTTTTTTTCATGATTTGATCGCACGATCAAATCTGTCTGATGCTTTTAGACTTGCGTGCATGTTTTGTTTAGAGCCCCGAGGGCTCGGATGAGTTTCAAATAAGTTTGGGTTGTGTTGCGCTCGTTCTTTCTTATGCTCTAACGTCGTTTCTTCAAGCATATATGATATCATGTTGAACAAATGATCTTTGATTTCTGTTTTAAATGAAGTATTAGATCTGTATCGTAATTACGGATCCGTAGCAAAAAGAATCATCAAATTTGGACATCGTATGAGGATATTGTGGTAATTTTACCAAGGTTGTCAGATTTGTGAGGTTAACTACGAAATTGCCCCTGACGGCGTATTAAAAATTTGCATTATTTGCAAATATTAAAACCTACATATCTCCTTCATTATAAGGTCAAATGGAGTGATTCAAAATCCTAACTTGACTAGAATTTCACAAAGAATCCATTGGAAACATAAAAATAGAGTTTTAGAATCGTTTGGCAGAAGAAACGAGGCAGAATAGCTGGCAAAAAAATATATTAAAAACGAGCAGACTTTCTTCTTCAAATTATCGAACCCTACAACCTTAGGAACGAATTTCTTCACCAAATATCATCCTCAAGTCATAGGCAATCAATTCAAAACTTTACTCTTTCAATTACCCATTGTTTTCATCAGTTTTAAATAAAAAACTAAGAATTTTCATGGTAAAAATTGAGGGCTTGGGTAGAATTAGGAAAATTTTATAAAAATTGAATCTTTACCTCGAATTGAGGTCGGATTTCGAAACTAATTGTATATTTAGGTTCGTGGGTGAATGGGTAAACGTAATTTGGTCCGAACCCCGAGTTAAGACCAAGCGGGCCCGGGGTTGGGTTTTCACCTTGTTTGAGAAAACTTAGCAAAAATTGTAATTTTCAATAAAGTTAGTTCCTTTAGCCTTAATTAATAATATTGAGTTAATTATTATTTAATTCGAGCAAGTTAGAGCAAGATTCTAAAGGAAAAGCTGTAATTCTAAGGGTAATTGAAAGAGTAAAGTTTAGAATTGATTACCTATGACTTGGGGATGATATTTGATGAAGAAATTCGTTCCTAGGGTTGTAGGGTTCGAAAATTTGAAAAAGGTCTGCCCGTTTTTAATATATTTTCTGCCAGCTATTCTGCCCTGTTTCTCATGCCAAACAATCCCGATACTCGATTATTATGTGTCCAATGGATTCCTTGTGCAAATTCTAGTCAAGTTAGGCTTTTTAATCACTCAATTTGACCTTATAATGAAGGAGATATGTAGGTTTTAATATTTGCAAATAGTGCAAATTTTTAATACGCCGTCAGCGGCAATTGCGTAATTAACTAGAAAAATCTGGCAACCTTAGTAAAATGACCATAACATCCTCATACGATGTCCAAATTCGATTATTCTTTTTGCTACGGGTCCGTAATTACGATACGGATCTAATACTTCATTTAAAACAGAAATCGAAGCTCATTTGTTCAATATGATATCATTTATGCTTGAAAAACGTCGTCGAAGCATAAGAAAGAACGAGCGCAACACAACCCAAACCTATTTGAAACTCATCCGAGCCCTCGGGTCTCTAAACCAAACATGCACGCAAGTCTACAAGCATCAGACAGACTTGATCGTGCGATCAAATCATGAAAAAAAAGAACATGTAAAACTATGAATTAAACCTCAAAACTCATCATTTTCATCAAGAACACTTAAAGTTCATAACTTTTCAACCGAATGTCCGAATCACGTCAAACGAACTCCGTTTTCACCAAATTTCACAGTAAACCTTTAAATACTATAACAAATCTGTACCGGACTCCGGAACCAAAATACGAGCCCGATACCAACGGTTTCAAACATTAATTCATTTCTTTATTTCATTAATAATTCAGCAAAACAATTTCTTTCAAAAATTTATTTCTAAGGCTTGGGACAACGAAATTCAATTCCGGGCATACGCCCAAGTCCCATATTTTACTGCAGACCTTCTGGGATCATCGAAACACAGATCCGAGTCCTTTTACTCAAATGTTGACTCAAGGCAACTAAAACAACATTTTTAATTCTAAAAATTATTATTTCTTATATTTTCACATAAAAGCTTTACGGTTTCACGCTCGCACTGCGCATGCAAATCGAGGTATTTAAAATTAACCTTTTTAGGGCTATTAAGACTAAAACAGAGTCTAACTTCATAAAACGACCCCTTGGGTCATCACAATCTCCACCTCGAACGCACATAGAAGGTTACCTGAATTTGCAAACAAGTGTGATATTTACTCTGCATGTTCGACTCGGACTCCCATGTAGCTGCCTCAACGGGTTGGCCTCTCCACTGCTCTCAAACTGAAGGATAACTCTTAGACCTCAACTGACGAACCAGACGGTCTAAAATGGATACCGGCTCCTCCTCATAAGTCAAGTCTTTGTCCAATGGGACAAAGCCAAAATCTAATACGTGGAATGGGTCACCGTGATATTTCCGGAGCATACATACATGGAATACATGATGAACTGAGGATAACCCTGGAGGCAACGCAAGTCTATAAGCTACCTCCCCCATTTATCAATAATCTCAAATGGCCCGATATACCTAGGGCTCAACTTACCCTTCTTCCCAAATTTCATAACACCCTTCATGGGCGACACACGAAGCAATACTCTCCCTCCAACAATGAAGCCACATCACGAACCTTACGATCGGCATAACTCTTTTGCCTAGACTGAGCTGCACGAAGTCTCTCTTGTATAATATTGACCTTACCTAAGGCCTCCTGAACTAAGTCTGTACCCAATAACTGAGTCTCTCCCGGCTCAAACCATCCAACTGGCGATTTGCACCGTCTACCATATCACGCCTTATAAGGAGCCATCTGAATGCTCGACTGATAACTATTATTATAAGCAAACTCCGCTAACGGCAAGAACTAATCCCATGAACCTCCAAAGTAAGAAAACACAAGCGTGGAGCATATCCTCCAATATCTGAATAGTACGCTCAGACTGCCCGTCAGTCTAAGGGTGAAATATTGTACTTAACTCTACTCGGGTACCCAACTCACGCTCAACTGCTCTCCGAAAGTGAGAAGTAAACTGCGTACCCCAATCAGAAATAATAGACACGCGCACACCATGAAGGCGAACTATCTCCCGATTATATAACTTAACCAACCGCTCTGACGTATAAGTACTTGCCACATGAATGAAATGTGCTGATTTAGTCAGCCTATCCACAATAACCCAAACTGTATAAAATTTCCTTTGAGTCCGTGGGAGTCCAACAACGAAGTCCATAGTGATACGCTCCCACTTCCATTCGGGAATCTCTATCTGCTGAAGAAAACGACCAGGTCTCTGATGCTCATACTTTACCTGCTAACAATTTAAGAAACGAGCAACATACGCCACAATGTCCTTTTTCATCCTTCTCCACCAAGAATACTGCCTTAAATCTTGTTACATTTTAGCTGCCCCTGGGTGAATAGAATACTTAGAACTACGAGCTTCCTCAAGGATAAACTCACGAAGGCCATCATCATTAGGCACACATCAATGACTCTGCATCCTCAAAACACCATCACCTCCAACTGTAACCTTCTTGGCATCACCGTGTCGAACTGTGTCCCTAAGGACCACAAAAGGTGGGTCATAATCCTGCCGCCCTGGATATGCTCAATTAGAGGAGATAGAGCGATTGTACAAGCTAGAACACTGCTGGGCGAAATATCCAACCTCACAAACTGACTAGCCAACGTCTGAATGTCTGAAGCCAGCGGTCTCTCACCAACTGGAATATACGCAAGGCTGCCCATACTCACCGCCTTTCTACTCGATGCATCGGCCACCACATTGGCTTTCCTCGGGTGATACAATATGGTGACATCATAATCTTTTTGTAACTCTAACCATCTCCGTTGCCTCAAATATAGATCTTTCTGCTTGAATAAGTACTGGAGACTGCGATGGTCAGTAAACACCTCACATGACACGCCATAAAGATAGTGCCTCTAAATTTTCAATGCATGAACAGTGGCTGCCAACTCTAAGTCATGAACATGGTAATTCTTCTCATGGACTTTCAACTGACAAAATGCATACGCAATCACTCTACCATCCTGCATTAATACCGTTCCAAGTCCAACTCGGGAAGCGTCACAATGCACTGTGAAAGAACATGAGCCTGATGGTAATACCAACATCGATGCTGAAGTCAAGGAAAATCTTATGTTTCTGAAAGTTCAACCCACACTCGCCTAACCATTCGAATGGAACATCCTTTCGGCTCAATATGCTTTTAATAGTTGTTCATAGTCACTTACAAAATCATCAAACAGCTTCACGTTAACAATAATCTCCTTTCAAACCTTCACAATACTGATAACGAGATGAGATTCCTGAAGACCTCATAATTATATACCCGACTTAACGTGTCTCATTTAACGCCACATGGGCAGCACATACCTCGCATGTCAAAGCTCAATAATTCTGACACAGATTTGGCAAATTATACACATTTAATTAATTAGTTTATTTATTTATTTTATTATTATTAGTATTACTTTTATTATTCTTATTATTATTTTTTCATTTATTATTATGATCATTATCATTATTTTATACATAATTTGTTGAATAAGCCTAACAGGCATGACTCCCTACCAGTACTATAGTAAAGTTTTAATTCACAAGAGAGACTTTAAACACAAGAATTTTCCATCACCAGGACCTCGTCCTTACATAACTTCCACCGCGGTTCGTAGCCCGATTTAAACATCTCAAATCATATTACAATGCGAGGATCTCGTCCTCAATTCTGAATCACAAGCAACATACATATCGTGCAAATCGAAAACATTCTATTTCCTTCCTTTAAATATTTTTTTGTTAAACAAAATTACAACACGTGATGGTAGACGTAGTTATTTCCATAGGATTTCTCAATACAAGTATTCACATAAGTAGATTTTTGATTTACGAAGCTCACCCGAGAGTAGAGCATATTAGAAGAATATTTATTGGACACATAACTATATTAAGTTCAGGAAGTCATCACTTTATACTAATTAGAGATTGTTCTTGAAATGACACCATTTAATGTATCGACCTCAGCCATACCATAGAAAATATATCAGCAGGCTGGGTCTCCACCTCTAGGAATCTGACCTCCACTTTCGACATTCCGACTCCTTTTTCCCTAGCTGGTCACGTAAGTTAATTGTAACTGCAATGGGGCACGTAGCCTGAGTGCACTGATGAAACATGACTCTCCTAAATCTAGGACAGTTTCTATCACTCGCCAAAATGAAGTATCGACTTGCCCTGAGTTGCACAAGAGTTTACATATGAGTATGTGGACTTGCTAACTTGCTGGATAAACCGAAGTAAGAGTATGCCGGCTAACTTATCGAACTTAATAGCATATTCTGACACTGTCATAGTGACCTGACGCAACCGTTCAAACCTTAAGCGCCACGCAAAATGGAAAAATCGAGAAACAAACTATTTCAAAAGCATAATGAGAATTGAGTCAATTAGTTGGTGTTGCAGTGACTAGTCGTCCTCTTCGTAGGCTTGCCTCAACCACCGGCGACCAATTTCATTTGTACCATGTTGACTCAACACCGCTGAGCTACCCCACGTATTCATGTACCCTTCGTTATTCCTTGGGGTAAATCTTATCCTTATTGATGCATAATGACCCCAAACGTAAAGCTCTACACAAATAATTCTTGGCATGAACCATATAGTCTAGAAGCTCGTCAACCACTGTAATACCTCTGGAGCACCCCAAAATCTGCAACTTTGACTTCCACGCTGAGTAGACCTTCTGTAGATTTAAAGTTGTTCTAATAACTCCTTTGGTACTGAGGTATAGGGTTATTAAGGAGACTGACATACCGCAATTACTAGCTTTATCTCTTGCGACATCTTCGGCCTTATACATTCCAAGCCAAAACCGATATAACACATGACCCCGCAATCTATTCCTTGACGGGGTACTTTTCCACTTGGGACGAAGTCATAGGTCACAATGCCTGATAATTTAAAATATTAAACTTCACGGCTCATATAAACCAACCCCGTTACTTTCAACAATTCCCTTGTTATGCAACACTGGAGTAGCTATAAATCCTTCTGTGATACGGGCTAGTCCAACATGTACCGACTGAGCTAGAACCTCCGCGTCTAGATCCATTTGAGACTGTACCATAGGTGCTGATGTTCGAGCTTTAGACTGAACTCCGCTTCTGTCTCTTCCCCTAATCGTAGCTGTCATTGGGGCTTCACCACTTGTCCGGTTGTAGACGCTTTACGTGTTGTCGAGATTTGTGAGAGGACAAGAATAGACAAGTTCAATCACGAATGGTAGAATAAATTCGCACGATAGAGTAGAATAGAAGTGAAATTGTTCCTAACTTCATAGCCTCTGAGAGATAAGTACAGACGTCTCCGTACCGATCCTTCAGACTCTACCAAGTTTGTTCGTGAATTGTGAGACCTAAGCAACCTAGTGCTCTGATACCAACTTTTCACGATCCAAATTCCCAACCTTAGGGATCGTGATGGCGCCTAACACCACACTTTCTAGACAAGCCAATGTTTGAATTCGATTAACTAATTTTCTTTGATTACTTACTTAAGCATAAATAAATAAATTTAAAGGATTTCCAATGAAATACTCCAAATATAAAATAATAATCAATTAAATAAAATGAACCACGAACTAAGTATATAAATAACTCTAAGACTACCCTAGGGTCTGGTGTCACAATTCACGAACTACTAAAGAATACTACAAATAATGAGATGAAAGAAATAGTGTAACTATTCTGAATATAATAGAATTGTTTTATAAAAATAGGAGAAGACTATCGGGATCTGCGAACGCTGGCAGATATACCTCGTGTCTCCGAATAAATTAATAGCCGCTCTAATTATCTCTATTGATGGTCGATACCTGGATCTGCATAAAAGAGTGCAGAGTATAGTATCAGTACAACCGACCCCATGTACTGAGTAAGTGCCGAGCCTAACCTCGACGAAGTAGTGAAGAGGCTACGGCGGGGCATTAACAACATATAACCTGTAACAATAATATATACAATAACGCAATAAAACAATTCTACACAAACAAGAAAATATAACTGAGACAATAAATATAAAGTAAGAAGATATCTAAACAAATAATTAAGTACTGCAACAACAATGATATATATATATATATATATATATATATATATATATATATATATAT
>ML282968.1:608-22621 GCA_005239495.1 Nicotiana undulata
TTATTATATATGCACGAGGGGACATTCCGTGCCGAGTGATTGTGAGGTTATGCACGAGGGGACATTCCGTGCCGAGTATTATTATATATGCACGAGGGTACATTCCGTGCCGAGTGACTGTGAGGTTATGCACGAGGGGACATACCGTGCCTTTTCTGTTCATTATCTGTTGAGAAGTTAGATATCTGCCTTGTCTTTACGTTTCATTTGTTACTCTGTTCTGCAGTGCCCGTATATTGTTATTCCTACCTCCCCAGCATGTTCTCCCCGTATCTGTCTTACTTGCTTATTTCTGTTGCCATTTTATTTTCTGTTATTATATAAAATTGCACAGGTACATATGTTGTGTTGGTCCTAGCCTCGTCACTACTTCGCCGAGGTTAGGCTGACACTTACTCAGTACATGGGGTCGGTTGTACTGATGCTACACCTACACTTCTTTATGTTGTGCAGACTACACAGCCGGACCCGGTGGCCACTAACGGTCGGAGCATCTCATCAGTTCATACGGGAGACATCGAGGTAGACCCGCAGACGTTCGTGGGCCTTGACGTCACATTCTACTTTCCACTTTCAGCTCTGTCTTACTTTGTATTTCAAAGACTTTTTTATGTATTCATTTCAGACCTCTTGTTTGTAGTAATCTCCTAGATAGTCCGTGAGTATGTGACACCAGTTCTGGGATTTGTTTATGGGTTTTATTTCGAAAAAGGGCTATGTTGTATTTTGGGTTATTTTGTTAAATTTCATATGGTGGGCCATCGAAGCCTTAGTTATCTTGTTCGTATTTGTTGTTAATAAGTTTTATTTAGTTCAAACGTTGGCTTGTCTAGCGGGTTTAACGTTAGACGCAGTCATGGCCTGAAGGTGGAATTTTTGGGTCGTGACAAGGCCAGGCCATATATTATTCTCTTCCCGCTCGTACATAGGCAGTTGCTTCGGACTCTATCAGTACAAGTAATTTTCTGGTCTATCATAGAGATGCATCGGCTTTATTTGATCCAGGCTCCACTTATTCCTATGTGTCATATTATTTTGCCCTGTATTTGGGCGTATCTCGTGATTTTTTGAGTTCTCCTATTTATGTGTCCACACCTGTGGGCGATTTTATTGTATTTGACCATGTGTATCGGTCGTGTTTGGTTGTTCTTAGTGGTTTTGAGACCAAAGATGACTTATTATTGCTTGGTATGGTAGATTTTGATATTATTTTACGCATTGACTGATTGTCGCCCCACTATGTTATTCTTGATCGTCACGCCAAGAACGTGACGTTGGCTATGCCAGGATTTCAACGATTAAGTGGAGAGTTACCTTAGAGTGTACTCCCAGCAAAGTTAAAGCTCAACGAATGGTTGAGAAGGGGTGTGACACGTATCTAGATGTATTCCCAGCTGATCTTCCGGATATGCCGCCCAACAAAGATATTGACTTCGGTATTGATTTGTTGCCAGACACTCAACCCATATCTTTTCCCCCATATCTTATGGCTCCTCCTGAGTTTAATGAGTTGAAGGAGCAGTTACAGGAGTTGCTCGATAAGGACTTCATTCGGCTCATTGTGTCACCTTGGGGTACTCCGGTCTTGTTTGTGAACAAAAAAAGATGGTTCTATGCATATGTTCATTGATTATCGCCAGTTGAACAAAGTTACAATTAAGAACCGGTATCAATTACCTCATATTAATGACCTATTTGATCAGTTACAGGGTGCCAAAGTGTTTTCCAAGATTGACTTACGTTCAGGCTATCATCAGTTGAAGATTCGGGAGCAAAATATCCGGAAGACTACTTTAGGACTCGGTATGGTCACTACAAGTTCCTTGTGATGTCATTAGGGTTGACCAACACCCCAGCAACATTCATGCATTCGATGCATAGTGTGTTCTGGCCCTATCTTGACTCATTCTTCATTGTGTTTATTGACAGCATTCTGGTGTACTCCCAGACTCGGGAGGATCATGAGACAACACCTGAGGAATGTGCTTCAGACCTTGAGAGAAAAAAAGTAATATACAAAATTTTCAAAGTGTGAGTTTTGCTAGACTTAGTGGCATTCTTTGGTCATATGGTGTTGAGTGATGGGATCAAGGTGGATCCGAAGAAGGTGGAAGCAGTGCAAAGTTGGCCTAGACCGTTCTCAGCTACAAAGATCCGGAGTTTTCTTTGGTTGGAGGGGTATTACAATCGATTTGTAGAGGGTTTCTCCTCTATTGCAGCACCTATGACCAGGCTAACCCAGAAGGGTGCTCCGTTTAGGTGGACAAAGGAGTGTGAGCAAAGATTTCAGAAGCTCAAGAATGCTTTGACTACAACCCCAGTATTGGTACTACCTACAGGTTAAAGATCTTATATTGTACATTGTGATGCGTCGCGGATTGGACTCGGTGTAGTGTTGATGCAGGACGGTAGGTTGATTGCCTACGCGTCAAGGCAGTTGAAGGTGCATGAAAAGAACTATCTTGTCCATGAACTTGAGTTAGCAACTATTGTTCATGCCTTGAAGATTTGGTGGCAGTATTTGTACGGTGTCCCTTGTGAGATCTACACCAATCATCAGAGTTTGCAACATCTGTTCAAACAGAAGGATCTTAACTTGCATCAATGGAGGTGGTTGGAGTTGCTTAAGGATTATGATATCACCATTTTGTACCATACCGAGAAGGACAATATGGTAGTCGATGCTTTGAGTCGTCAGGCGGAGAGTTTGGGGAGCTTAGCATATCTACCAGCAGTAGAGAGGCCATTGGCATTGGATGTTCAGGACTTAGCCAATCAGTTTGTAAGATTGGATATTTCTGAGCCGAGTCGAGTGTTGGCTTGTGTAGCCTCTTGGGCTTCTCTTTATGACCGCATCAGGGAGCGTCAGTATGATGACCCCAATTTGCTTGTCCTTAAGGACATAGTTCAGCACGCTGATGCTAAGGAGGTCACTATTGGAGATGATGGTGCATTGATGATGCAGTGCTAATGTAGATAGTTTGCGCGAGTTGATTCACCAAGAGGCTCACAGTTCGTGGTACTCCACTCATCCGGGTGCCACAAAGATGTATCAGGACTTGAGGCAGCATTACTGGTGGAGAAGGATGAAGAAGGACATAGTGGAATATGTAGCTCGGTATCTAAATTGCCAGCTGGTAAAATATGAGCATCAGCGGCCAGGTGTATTGCTTTAGAAGTTAGAGATCCCGGAGTAGAAATTGGAGCATATCACTATGGATTTTGTTGTTGGGCTTCCACGGACTCAGAGTAAGTTTGATGCAGTTTGGGTGATTTTGTATAGGCCGACCTAGTCAGCTCATTTCATTCCTATGATGACTAATTATTCTTTCGAGCAGTTGGCTCGAGTTTATATCCACGAGATTCTAAGACTCCATAGCGTGCCGATATCTATCATCTTTGACCGGGGTACGCAGTTTACATCACGGTTTTGGAGGGTCGTACAACACGATTTAGGTACTCGAGTTGAGTTGAGCACAACATTTCACTGTTAGGCAGACAAATAGTTCGAGCACACTATTCAGATATTGAGGATATGCTCCGTGTGTGTGTGTGATGGAGTTTGGAGGCTCTTGGGATCAATTCTTGCCACTTTCAGAGTTTGCCTACAACAATAGTTATTAGTCGAGCATTCAGATGGCACCGTATGAGACTTTGTATGGTAGGCAGTGTCGGTCTCCAGTGGGTTTGTTCGAGCCGGGCGAGGCTAGGTTATTGGGTACAAACTTGGTTCATGATGCTTTGGAGAAGGTTAAGGTGATTCAGGATCGACTTTGCATAGCCCAGTCCAGGCAGAAGAGTTATGCGGATCAGAAGATTTGTGATGTTGCATTCATGGTTGGAGAGTGGGTCATGATCCAGGTGTCACCCATGAAGGGTGTTATGAGGTTCAGAAAGAAGGTAAAGTTGAGCCCAAGGTTTATTATCCCATTCGAGGTGTTGTGATGTATTGGGGAGGTTGATTATGAGCTTGCCTTGACTCCCAGTCTAGCAAGAGTTCACCTAGTATTCCATGTTTCTATGCTCCGGAAGTATCACGATGATCCGTCTCATGTGTTTGATTTCAGCTCAGTCCAGTTGGACAAGGATTTATCTTATGTTGAGGAGCTGGTGGCTATTTTGGACAGGCAAGTTCGAAAGCTGAGGTCAAAGAACATTGCTTCCGTGAAGGTTCAGTGGAGGGGTCAGTCGGTCGAGGAAGCGCCTTGGGAGATCGAGCATGATATTCGCAGCCTTTATCCTCATCGTTTCACCACTTCATGTATGCCTCTATACTCATTCGAGGACGAACAATTGTTTTAACAAGGAGCATATAACGACCCGACCGGTCATTTTGAGAGTAATAGCCCCAATACCATATTTACTGCTTCCCCCGTATCTTTTTCTGCTTATGTGACTTACCAGGAGGTTTTGTTTGTGGTTTCAGAGTGATTTGGGACACTTAGTCCTTAAAACGGAAGCATAAGTTCTAGGATATTGATCATAGTCGAATTGTGTGAAGGCGGCTCCAGAATGGAGTTTCGTCAGTTCCATTAGCTCTGTTGGGTGATTTTGGACTTAGGAGCATGCCCTGATTGTGTTTTGGAGGCTTGTAACTGAATTAGTCTTGAAATGGCGAAAGTTGATTTTTTGGGAAGTTTGACCGAAAGTTAAATTTTTGATATTGAGGTCGAATTCTGATTTCAGAAGTTTGAGTAGGTCCAGAATGTCAAATTTGACTTGTGTTCATAATTTGAGGTCAATCGGATGTGATTTGATATGTTTCGGCATCGGATGTAGAAGTTTGAAGTTTCAAGTTCATTAAGTTTCAATTGGAGTGTGATTCGTATTTTTGTTGTTGTTTGATGTGATTTGAGGACTTGACTAAGTTCGGATGATGTTTTAGGACTTTTTGGTGTGTTTGGTTGAGGTCCCGGGGCCCTCGAGTGGATTCTAGATAGGTAACAGACAAGTTTTGGACTTGCTGAAGTTGTAGAATATCTGGTGTCTCCAGTTGCTGGTTTCCTTCTTCACGTTTACGAGGGGAGTTCCGCATTCGCAAAGAGGAACTAGAGACAGGAGGGGATTTGTACTTCGCGTTCGTGAAGCTCTGAGGTAACAAGTCTACGCATCCGCAATGGTCCTACATTTGCGTACAGATACCTAGTTAACTGAGTCTCCAGGAAATTTTCCTACGCGTTTGTGATGATGGTCCCCCGTCGCGTAGGGTTGAGTTGAGTAAGCTTCGTGTTCGCGATTAGGCCATCGTGTTTGCGATGAGGAATTTTGTACTGAATCAGTTTTTGCTTCACGAACGCGAGGGTTCTTCCACGTTCGCGAATTAGGAATCATTGGGCAGAATATAAAAATTCAAAATCAAGGGTTTAGCCATTTTAAAAATAACTTGAGATAGAGAGCTTGGAGTTGGACGAAATTTTGATGAATTTTATAAGGCATCGATTGGGTAATGATTCTTCACTTGTTTTTGGTTATATCCCACTAATATTTCATTAATAACACCCTTTAATTTTAGATTTGGGTTAATAAAATTGAGAAAAATGGGAAAAATTCTTCAACCAAAATTTTGTGTTTTGATTGAGATTTTGACGTCAGGTTTGAGTAATTTTGGTACAAGTGAACTCATAGGTGAATGGGTGTTCGTATTTTGTGACTTTAATTCCGAGACGTGGGCCTGAGTCGACCTTTTGGGGCAATTTTTGAAATTCTTCTTAAACTCTTGATTTCATTAATTGGATTAGTCTATAATAGTTGTATTTATGGCATGTAATTGTGTTTGGCTAGATTTGGGCCATTCAGAGTCAGATAATCGAGGAAAGGACATTCTTATCGATTGATTGAGCTTGGTTCAAGGTAAGTGGCTTGCCTAACCTTGTGTAGAGGAAATTCCGTTAGGATTTGGTACTGTTGTGATACTTTTGTGATATGTGAGCGCCATGTACACGAGGTGACGAGTGTGTACACGGGCTAATTATTGTTAAAATCCGGTTTTTTACTGAGTAGTAGCTTGTTACACCTTAATTGAGTTATACCAGCATGTGTAGTTTTCCTGTTTAGTCTAATTTCGCATGTCTACGTGTCTTAAATGCTTATTTGAAATTTGTGCAACATAATTAGTTGAATTCCCCCCTTTACTTGATTTGTATCAACCTTAGCTGTAGAATTATTGTTGTTAATTGTTTATTTTTCCACCGATTTGAGCATTGGGAGATTGCCCTGCACATTTACTTTTGAGACTACGAGGCGGTACCTTAGAAGATCTCCCTGTGTATTTACTTTTGGGTCTACGAAACGGTATCTCAGGAGATCCCCTGTTGAGTATTTATTTTTGGGACTACGAGACAGCATCTCAGGAGCGTCCCTGTTGTTTATCTCATTGTGTTGTGTTGTTATTTCTCTATGAATTCCTTCTATTAAATTCTCTGTCTTTCTTCATTTTATTATATCATCTGTCTTATTATTATATCCCAGTAGGGCCCGGACCTAACCTTGTGATGATTCTACTGAGGTTAGGCTTGGCACTTACTGGGTACCGTTGTGGTGTACTCGTACTACTCTTCTACACTTGTTTTGTGTGTAGATCCAGGTACCTCTTATCAGCCCCGCTATTAGCTGAGAGTGCTTGCTGCTGTACGGAGACTTCAAGGTACATCTACCGCATCCACAGACCTCGGAGTCCCCCTCTATTCCCTCATATGTCGTTTACCCTTCCGTATTTTTCTTAGACTCTAGTGTATAAAGTGTAACGACCCAATCGGTCGTTTTGAGCATTTGCATTTTTCTCGGTAGTTTGAGGGCACCGGCAGCTCCATATGATGTATTAGGACCTGTGTGCAAAATTTGATTTCATTCCGAGTTGATTTGATATGTTTCAACGCAAGTTTCTGGGAGTCGAAACTTTGAAAGTTCATTTAGTTTTATTTGAGGTGTGTTTCGTCGTTTCAATAGTGTTTTGCATGATTTGAGGCCTTGAGTTGGTCTGTGTTATGTTATGGAACTTATTAGTATGTTCGTACAGGGTCCCGAGGAGCTCGGGTGAGTTTCAGATAGGGTTGGGCTGCGTTGCACTTGATTTTCTTATGTTTCGACGTCGTTTCTTCAAACATAAATGGTACAACATCAAGCTAATGAGCTCCGATTTCTATTTTAAGCATTAGATCAGCATCGTAATTACAGAGCCATAGCAAAAAAAATCGTCAAATTTAGAAATCGTATGAGAATTTTATGGTTATTTTACTAAAAATTAAGTTGCCAAATTTTTCAGATTAATTACGAAATTGCCACTGACGACGTATTTAAAAATATTAAAGTTTACATATCTCTTTATTATAAGGTCAAATTGAGTGATTCAAAAGCCTAACTTGACTAATATTTCACAAGGAATCCATTGGAGGCATAAAAAGCAAGTTTCAAGATCATTTGGCATGAGAAACAAGGCAGAAAAGCTAGTAGAAAAATATATTAAACAAGGGTTTGTTGACTCGGTCATAGTTTGAGCTGGGGAGCTCGGATTTGAGCTATTTTGGAGGCGAATTTTACCATATGGATTGGGGTAAGTGTTCTTTACTCGGTATTAGTTATATTTCATGAATCCATCTTTGTTTTTGGGATTTGAATGATGATTTCAAAGTGAAATTGAGGGAGTTAAGGTTTGGGTTTTTGAGAGTTTTAAGTGAGGATTTGAGGGACCAAACGGAGTCCTATTTTGATGAATTTTATATGGTTGTACTCGGGAGAGGACGAGGTTTATTATTCTACCAATTTTGACTTGTTTCGAGACGTGGGCATGGGGGTCGAGTTTTGGCCTATTTCGGATAATTAGTAGTTTTTATTGTGGAATTCTATTATTTAGCCTACGTTGATAGTAGTATTTTTATTATGGTTAAATTCGGAGCTTTTGTAGACCGAGTCGAGGGACGATTACATCATGGAGTAGGATTTTGCGCTATTAAGGTAAGTAAGAGTTTTAATTCTGACTTTGAGAGTAAAAACTCAGAGAATTTGATATCATGTGATTGTTTGGAGGTGATAACCACACTAGGAGACGGGCGTGTGGGTGCATATCTCTAGGGATTGAGACTTGGTCCGTCCGGTGAGGCTGTGAAGCCTAATAACCACTATCCGTGTTTATGCATTTACTTGTTGGTGAACTTGTCTGCCTTCATTCTAGAGATCATGTTTATGCTTTATTCATGCTCACATTATTTGTACTCAGTCATAGAAATTATTGTACATGTTTACCTCAGTCTCTATTATTTTGCTGATATGTTATGATACTTGATGTGGGTTGTGTCCCCTTATTTGTGGTGCATTTTGAGGCTGGAGAGGTACAAGACTGAGTGAGGCCGAGGGCCTTGTTGTGAGGATATTATTACCATAGCACGTGAAATGTCCGCTTAGCATGTGAGCTGACCGTGCGGGTCCAGGTATTGATACCATAGCATGTGAGTTGTCCACGTAGCACGTGCACTGACCGTGTAGATCCAGGTATTGATATTATGGAACGTGAGCTGAGTGAGGCTGAGGGCCTAGTTGTGAGAATATTAATACCATAGCACATGAGCTGCCAGCGTAGCACGTGAGCTGATCGTGCGGGTCCAGGTATTGATACTATAGCGCGTCAGTTGTTTGTGTAGCACGTGAGCTGACCGTGCGGATCCAGGTATTCATATTATGGCACGTGAGTTGTCCGTGCTTAGCGCTTGAGCTTTGGGAGCCCCTCCGGAGTCTATACACACCACAATGAGTGCAGAGTGTTGAGTGTATTGAGTGTTGAGTGTTGAGTGCGAGTGCTAAGTGTTGGAGTGACATTGCTATGAGGTTGCATTTACTTTTGTTGTTGTTGCATTTATCTGTTAAATTTCTTTGTAGCATTTACTGATTTATGGAATTTACCTGTTATTCATGTTATTTTTAAATTGTGAAAATAAATAATTGGACTGTTTTGCTTAGCTTGTCACTACTACTCAGTTCCATAGTTATTTCTATTTCTATTGAGTCGGTTGTACTCATACTACACCTTGCACTTTATGTGCAGATCCATGTGAGTTATAGAGTGGCGATTGTTGAGTTCAGGCCGACAATCTTTAGAGACTGCAGGGAAGCTGCTAGCAACCGCAGGACTTTGTTACTCATTTTATCATTTATTCCTTTGGAAAGTATTTACAGTTATACAGTTATAGATCTTAGTTCATAGTTTTAGATGCTCGTGACTTGGTGACACCCCGATGTTTGGGGGTCGTTTCCGTATTATTTATATTATATTTAGAGTTGATTTAGTTTATAAAAAACTTAAATGTTGGAAATGTTTTAGTAATTTATTATAATCTATTTAGTAGTAGTATTTTGGGAAATAGGCTTGCCTTGTAACACGATAGGCGCCATCACGACATGGTTAGATTTTGGGTCGTGACAGGGTGGTATCAGAGCTTAGGTTACATAGGTCTTACGAGTCATGAGCGGGTTTAGTAGAGTCTTGCGGATCGGTACGGAGACGTCTGTGCTTATGTTCGAAAGGCTGCAGAACCTTTACGAATATTTCACATTCTTGAATTCTTATCGTGCGATATTGATTGAGCTTGAAGTGTAACTCTTTGAATTCCTTCCACACATTCGCATGCGCACATGAGCGCTCGGTATCAGTTGTGCATCAACGACTTGTGATTTTATGGTTGAGGTGCGAGATGTGATTGCGGTATGCTGATGACGGGCCAGTCTAGAGGACTTGAGGCCAGGTTTTGTCTGTAGCTGGAGTACGAAGATTTCAATTCTGTGAGCACGTGCTTATATGTACGTTGGTGTCCCTATTAGTGGGATTTGTGATTTGATGGCTATGTGGCGAGTATGATTTGACTGCGAGATTCTGTTCAGATTGATCGAATGTGACGAGAAGGGTTTAATTGAGATGTAGTAAGGACTAATGGGTATTTGATTTGTGACCTGATATAGCTTGTTCATGCTTATGCAATATGTAGATGCGAAGTTCATGTCTTGTAGTAAATTTCGGATGTTGAAAATTGGATTATGTGGGTTACGGACAAAGGTTGAAGTAATGATCTTCATTTATGTTGTATTGTCGGGCGTATATGGAATAGGTGACGGGATCACCCTCAGGTATGTGCATGGTAAGGTTACACGGTGGTTTGACAACTTAGGAACAATTCTTGGCACGTTCGAGGACGAACGTATATTTAAATAGGGGAGAATGTAACGACCCGACCGGTCTTTTTGAGCATTTGCATTTCGCTCGGTTGTTTGGGGGCACTAGTAGCTCCGTATGATGTATTAGGACTTGTGTGCAAAATTTGAGTTCATTCCGAGTTGATTTGATATATTTCGGTGCGAGTTTTTGGAAGTCAAAAGTTCGAAAATTCATTAAGTTTGATTTGAGGCGCGTTTCGTCGTTTCAATGTTGTTTTGCATGATTTGATACCTTGAGTTGGTCCGTGTTATGTTATGGGATATGTTAGTATGTTTGTACGGGGGCCCGAGGAGCTTGGTGAGTTTCAGATAAGTTTGGGCTGCGTTGCGCTCGTTTTTCTTATATTTCGACGTCGTTTCTTCAAGCATAAATGGTACTACATTAATATAATGAGCTCCGATTTCTGTTTTGATTGAAGCATTAGATCCGTATCGTAATTATGGAGCCGTAACAAAAAGAATCGTCGAATTTAGACATCGTATGAGGATTTTTTGATCGTTTTACTAAGAATTAGGCTATTGAATTTTTCAGATTAATTACGAAATTACCACTGACGGCGTATTTAAAAAGGGGAAATTTCACATAAGAACAACTGAACTCCATGCTTTTCAATTCTATAGCCCATATTTCAATTTACAACCAACTAGACCAAAAATAATATGCTAAGATTCAACATCCAACTCCAATAGGTTATAGAAATTACTATTTAACTTTTAAAAAAGATTTCTCAACCTTTTAAGTTAATTTTCGAATCAATAACTGTGACTCAAATATTAGTTCAAAAAAAACAAATCAATTTGGATGGTGAAAATTAAATTTTTAACAAGCTTAAACATGTGGGGTTAAATTTCGAATTTGATTTTGTGAGAAATTTGGAGTGGGTGTTAGTTAGACTTGTTAGAAAATAGTATAAGGAGGTTGTATATAAAATATGAAGTCATTTAATGGAGATTTGGATTGGGTTTGAAAAAGAATTGCAACTAAAAATCGTGGAAGAAGCTTATCTACAAACGGTTGTATAAAGGTATATAAGATGTGTTTATACACTCATATTGTCACGACCCAACATCCATACATGGTCGTGATGGCGCCAATCGTTTTACTAGGCAAGACTACTTCCCGAAATATTGTTGTTGATTGATTTTAAGAATTTAATAAAACAATATCAACATTTAAAGTTCTCATAAACTAAATCAACTCTAAATATAATTCATATAAAGATACGGAAGCTAGCCCCAAACATCGGGGTGTCACTAAGTCACGAGCATCTAAAACTATAATCTAAGTTCTATAACTGTCTAACTGTAAATACTATCCAAAGGAATAAATGATAAAAGGAGTAACAAGGTCCTGCGGACGCTGACAGCTACCTTGCAATCTCCACAAATAGTCGGCCTAAAATCAACGATCGCTGCGCTCTAACTCACCTGGATCTGCACATAAAGTGCAGGGTATAGTATGAGTACAACCGACTCAGTAGTAACAGAAATAACTAAGGAACTGAGCAGTAGTGACGAGCTAAGCAAAGCAGTCCAATTATCTATTTTCAAAATTTAAAAATATATAGAAATAAAGAGGTAAATTAAAAAACTCAGTAAATGCCACAAAGAAATTTAACAGATAAATGTATCAACCACACAAATAAATATTATCTCACAGCAGTGTCACTCTATCACTCATCACTCGCACTCAGCACTCAACACTCAATACTCAACACTCAATACACTCATCTCCGGATGGGCTCTCAAAGCCCAAGCTCTAGGCACGGACAGAGTTATACCCTCAAAGCCAGAGTTAAAACTGTTACTTACCTCAACAGCATAAAATCCTACTTCGGGATACCCTCATCTCTGGACTCGGTCTCCAAAAGCTCAGAATCAAACCAAAACCAGAATACTACAATCAACATAATCTAAAGAATCGAATTCCACAATAAAACTACATAAATATGCCAAAAATACGAAATTGGCTAAAACCCGGCCCCTGGGCCCACATCTCAAAATTGTCAAAAATGGCAGAATCAAAACCCTCGTCCTCTCCCGAGTCTAACCATAGAAAATTTATCAAAATCGGACTCCGTTTGGTCTCTCAAATCCTTACCTAAAACTCTCCAAAACTCAAGTCCTAACTCCCTCAATTTCACTTTAGAATCATCAATCATATCCCAAAAATGAAGATGGATTCATGAAATATAACAAAAATCGAGTAGAGAACACTTACCCCAATCCCTATGCTGAAAATCGCCTCCAAAATCGCCCAAATCCGAGCTCCCCAACTCAAAATATGACCGAAAGAACAAACCCTTGTTTTGTATATTTTGTGCCACCTATTCTTCCTCGTTTCTCATGTGAAGTTAGGCTTTTGAATAACTCAATTTTACCTTATAATGAAGGAGATATGTTGGTTTTAGTATTTGCAAATAGGGCAGATTTTTAAATACGCCGTCAGTGGCAATCTCGTAATTAATTCAAAAAATCTGACAATCTTAGTAAAATGACCATAAAATCCTCATACGATGTCCAAATTTGATAATTCTTTTTGTTACGGGTCCGTAATTACGATACGGATCTAATTATTCAATCAAAAAATAAATCGGAGCTCATTTGTTCAATATGATATCAGTTATGCTTGAAGAAACGGCGTTGAAACATAAGAAAAACGAGCGCAACACAACCCAAACCTATTCGAAACTCACCTAAGGCCCTCGAGACCTCAACCAATAATTCCAACAATTCATATATCATTACCCGAACTTAGTAGAACCTTCGGAACACCCAAAACAACACCAAAACATCAGATCTACGTCGAATTTAAGCCTAAGAACTTCTAAATTTCCAACTTTAGCCAATTCAAGCCTAATTCTACCACGGACCTCCAAATTACATTCCGGACGAACTCCTAAGTCTAAAATCACCCAACGAATCTAACCGAATCATAAAACCCCACATTCTAATTCGTTTAATCGTAAGTCAAAACCTTGGTCAAACTTTTCAAAATTAGAGCTTCTAGCTGAGACCGTTCTCCCAAATCAATTCTGGATAACCTGAAATACAAAAACCGACGATTCACAAAAGTTAAAACACATCATACATAGCTACTCATGCCCTTAAAAAACCGAGCGAAATGAAACTGGTCAAAATGACTGGTCGGGTCGTTACATATATACACTATTATACAATATTATACATAATTATACAAAAAAACTGATTTCGTCTTCTTCCTTGCATTTTTTCTAAAATTTAACTCAAATCTATTCCAAATCATTTCAAATTTAAAGATTGAACTCCTTTTTATATTTTTAATCAATTGGAATAACACCCAATCCAAACAACTAACAAACTCAAAAAATCCTATTTTCGAAAGCAAAGCTTTGAATGGCCTTCAATGGTGGACCTCTACTCTTTAATTTTCTTACATTCCAACCAGGTGACACAGGGTAAGAAGCAGCAATGGTGGACAACTCCTTGAAGCATATGTAGAAGATGTGCGAAGAAGAGAGAGTGAAAGCAATGGTTGTGAGAACACATATTTAACTCCATACCTTTTAGAAGCAATGGTTGTAAGAACACAAGTTTGGAATTTGCTGGTGCTTTCAAAATATGTACAATATGGGCTCGGGTGGGTAAAACATAAAAACATGGGCCATTTTTTGTTATGTTGTGAGGTCATGTGTATTTTCTTATAATTCTTTCATTTAAAAATCTCTAATATCTACAAATATTAAAACCTACATATCTCCTTCATTATAAGGTCAAATTGAGTGATTCAAAATTCTAACATGACTAAAATTTCACAAGGAATCCGTTGGAGGCATAAAAGGCGAGTTTTAAGATTGTTTGGCATGATAAATGAGGTAGAATAGCTGGCAGAAAAATATATAAAACAAGGGTTTGTTGACTCGTTCATATTTTGAGCTGGGGAGCTCGGATTTGGGCGATTTTGGAGGCAATTTTAACCATACGGATTGGGTAAGTGTTCTATACTCGGTTTTGTTATATTTCATGAATCCATCTTTGTTTTTGGGATTTGAATGTGTCACGACTCAAATTCCCCCAACCTTAGGGATCGTGATGGCGCCTAACACCACACTTGCTAGTCAAGCCAATGTTAGAGTACGATTAACTACTTCCTTTGATTTTCCATTTAAAAATAATGAACAATTATAAAATAAACTTAAGCTATTGACTTTCAATGAATAATTCCGAACATAAAATAATAAACAATTAAATAACCCGAGCCACGAACTAATTATATAAGTAACTCTAAAACTACCCCAGGGTGTGGTGTCACAATTCACGAACTACTAAAGAATACTACAAATAATGGACTGAAAGAAATAATGTGTGACTGTTCTGAATATAATAAAATGGTGTTTATGAAAATAGGAGAAGACTCTCGGGATCTGCGAACGCCAGCATATATACCTCGTGTCTCCGAGTGAATGAATAGCTGCTCTAAAACCTCTACTCCTGACGGTACCCAGATCTGCTTAAAAGAGTGCAGAGTGTAGTATCAGTACAACCGACCCCATGTACTGAGTAAGTGCCGAGCCTAACCTCGACGAAGTAGTGACGAGGCTAAGGTGGGGCATTAACAATATAACCTGCGACAATAATATATAATAAAGCAAGAAAGAAATCTAAAACAAGTAAATAATAATAACTACAACAACAATCTAAAATAACTCAGTCACCTTTTCCAGGTCTCAGCTATAACCAATCCTCAAATAAGTTTCCAAATTTCCAAATTTTACTTTAGATAACCACATGTACAAAATATGAGAAAAATCGTAGAGTAAAACAAGTATTTTCAAATCTTTGTAATTAAAATCAGTAAAACATAATTATTCACCCTTATCACTGTCTTTTTGCGGCGTGCAACCCGATCCCACTTGTCCACCCTTATCACAATCATTTATCAACCCTTATCACAATCAATTTCTCCACCCTTATCACAATCAATTTCGCCCCCTTTTCACAATAAATTTCTCTCCCTTATCACAATCAATTTTTATTGGGTTATCAAAAACTTCCACAATTCAGGCCAAGCCTTTCACAACACTTTTATTTCAACCATTGCAAACAGAAAACAGTAGAGCTCGTAAGCTTTAACCAATATCATTTCACAATAAAACCAACCAGAATATATGTAAACATCGTAATGGCGTCAACCTAGCTCAGTCTTTGTGTACCATGATACAATCAAGAGAACAGCCAACACTTTTTACACACTTGCAACAATAATTGGCCATAATCAAATGAAACCAAATAGCCCCATAAACCTCAACAATCATAAAACAGTTAAACTGCATTTCTCACAACTTCCTCAATATTTTCAAAAATGAAACCAATAGGAATATATATATATATATATATATATATATATAACCTTTCTGTATCACAAGGAAACCAAGGAAACAACCAATACTTTTCCAAAATAATTGCACAAGACTTAACAACAAACTAATAAGCCAAGTAGTCATAGAAACCATAACAAACATAAAACAATTAAGACATGAATCAATTAAATTGGATACGGGGAAGGAATCATGTTTAACATACCATTTGGTGGTGCATAGATACACGTCATCTCACCTATACACCACACACATGCAACTTCACATAGAAAATAAGTGGGGATTCCTATTCCCTCAAGACAAGGTTAAATCAAGCACTTACCTCAATTTCGTAGGCCACCCACTGCTCAATTACTGCTTTTCCTCTAGAATCTTTTTCTAACTTGCTCGAATCTAATCATAATTAACTCAATATCATTAATTAAGGCTAAAGGAACTAACTTTATAGAAAATTACCATTTTTTCCTAAGTTTTCTAAAAAAAAAGTGAACATCCGACCGCGGGCCTGCTTGGTCTAAACTCGGGTTTCGGACCAAATTACGTTTACCCATTCACCCATGAACTCAAATATATAATTAGTTTCGAAATCCGACCTCAATTCGAGGTAAAGACTCGATTTTTACAAAATTCCCTAATTCTACCCAAACCCTCAATTTTTACCATGAAAATTCCTAGTTTTTGATTTAAAAGTGATGAAAACAATGAGTAATTGAAAGAGTAAAATTTAGATATGATTACCTATGACTTGGGGATGATATTGGATGAAGAAATTCGCTTCTAGGGCTGTAAGGTTCGAAAATATAGAGAAGAAAGGTTCTGCCAGTTTTAAAATTGGGTTTAAATAGCTGGGCAGGCCTTCTATGCGTTCGCATAGGGCCTGCCGCGTTCATTAGGGCCCGGCTACACCGCGTTCGTGATCAGAGAATCGCATTCGCACAGTACAATTTCCAACCCCCTCCCCCAGACCCAGATGCACTGCGCGGCGAGGGCTCTCGCGCGTTCGCGAGGTCCTTTGCCCTGCCCATTGCATTCACATAGAGAGCCTCGCGTTCGCACTGAACAAACAGGCCCCCAACTCAATTTACTCTATGCGTTCGCATCAGTGGCAACGCGAACGCAATGCACAAAATGTTTATGCACTAACTGCAGAAAACCAACAACTTTTCAAGTGTAAAAATTATCCCGTGGCCTCTCCGAAACTCACCCGAGCCCTCGGGGCTCTAAACAAAACATGCACGCAAGTCTAAAAACATTATACGGACTTGCTCTTGCGATTAAATCATGAAAATAACATGTAAAACCATGAATTAAACCTCAAAACTCATCATTTTTCTCAAGAACACTTATAGTTCATAACCTTTCAACCGGATGTCCGAATCACGTCAAATAAATTCCGTTTTTCACAAAATTTCACAGTTAACCTTTAAATACTACAACAAATCTGTACCGGGCTCCGAACCAAATTACGAGACCGATACCCACGGTTCCAAACATTATTTATTTTCTTTATTTCATTATTCTTTCTGCAAAACAATTTCTTTCAAAAATTGATTTCTAAGGCTTGGGACCTCGGAATTCATTTCCACGCATACGCCCGAGTCCCATATTTTTCTGCGACCTCCCGGGATCGTCGGAACACGGATCCGGGTCCGCTTACTCAAAATGTTGACCAAAGTCAACTAAAATCAAACTTTAACTCTAGAATTTACTATTTTTCATATTTTCACATAAAAGCTTTTCGGTTTAATGCCGGGACTCTGCACACAAATCAAGGTATTTAAAAATAACCTTTTTAGGGCTATTAAGCCAAGAACAGAGTCTAAATTCACAGAATGACCCCTTGGGTCATCACAATCTCCACCTTTAAACCAATCGTTCGTCCTCGAACAAACATAGAAAATTACTTGAAATGGAAAACAAGTGTGGATATCTACTTTGCATGTCTGACTTGGACTCCCAAGTAGTTGCCTCAACGGGCTGGCATCTCCACTGCACTTGAGCTGAGGGATAACACTTAGACCTCAACTGACGAACCTGCCGGTCTAAAATAGCTACCGGCTCCTCCTCATAAGTCAAGTATTTGTCCAACTACACAGAGCTGAAATCTAACACATGGGGTCACCATGATATTTCCGGAGCATAGACATATGGAATACCGAATGAACTGAGGATAACCCTGGAGGCAACGCAAGTCTATAAGCTACCTCCCCCACTCTATCAAGAATCTCAAATGGCCCGATATACCTAGGGCTCAACTTACCCTTCTTCCCTAATCGCATAACACCCTTCATGGGCGACCCACGAAGCAATACTCTCTCTCCAACCATGAATGCCATATCACGAAACTTACGATCTGCATAACTCTTTTGCCTAGACTGAGCTGCACGAAGTCTCTCCTGAAAAATCTTGACCTTATCCAAGGCCTCCTGAACTAAGTCTGTACCCAGTAACCGAGCCTCTCCCGGCTCAAACCATCCAACTCACGATCTGCACCGTCTACCATATAATGCATCATAAGGAGCCATCTGAATGCTCAACTGATAAATATTATTATAAGCAAACTCCGCTAACGGCAAGAACTGATCCCACGAACCTCCAAAGTCAATAACACAAGCGCGGACCATATCCTCCAATATATGAATGGTACGCTCGGACTGCCCGTCAGTCTGAGGGTGAAATGATGTACTCAACCCTACTTGGGTACCCAACTCACACTGAACTTCCCTCCAAAAGAGCGAAGTAAATGGTGTACCCCGATCAGAAATGATAGACATGGGTACACCATGAAGGTGAACATTCTCTCGAATATATAACTTAGCCAAGCGCTCCGAAGTATAAGTACTTGCAACACGAATAAAATGTGCTGATTTAGTCTGCCTATCCACAATAACCCAAACTGCGTAAAATTTCCTCTGAGTCTGTGGGAGCCCAACAATGAAGTCCATAATGATACGCTCCCACTTTCACTCAGGAATCTCTATCTGCTGAAGCAAACCACCAGGTCTCTGATGCTCATATTTTACCTGCTGACTATTTAAGCAACGAGCCACATACCCAACAATATCCCTCTTCATTCTTCTCCACCAATAATACTGCCTCAAGTCTTGGTACATTTTGGCTGCACCTGGGTGAATCAAATACTTAGAACTGTGAGCCTCCTCAAGGATCAACTCACGAAGGCCATCAACATTAGGCACACATAACCGACCTTGCATCCTCAAAACACCATCATCTTCAACTGTAACCTGCTTGGAACCACAGTGTCGAACTGTATCCCTAAGGACCATCAAATGCGGGTCATCATCCTGCCGCTCTCGGATATGCTCAATTAGAGAAGACCGAGCGACTGTACAAGCTAGAACGCTGCTGGGTGAAATATCCAACCTCATGAGCTGATTAGCTAATGTCTGAATATATGAGGCTAACGGTCTCTCACCAACCGGAATATACGCAAGGCGGCCCATACTCACCGCCTTCCTACTCAATGCATCGGCCACTATGTTGGCCTTCCCTGGATGATATAATATGGTGACATCATAATACTTCAGTAACTCTAACTATCTCCTCTGCCTCAAATTTAGATCTTTCTGCTTGAATAAGTACTGGATACTACGATGGTCGGTGAAAACCCCACACGGCACGCCATAAGGATAGTGCCTCCAAATTTTCTATGCATGAACAATGGCTGCCAATTCTAAGTCATGAATAAGGTAATTCTTCTCATGGACTTTCAACTGACGAGACGCATATGCAATCACTCTGCCATCCTGCATCAATACTGCTCCAAGTCCAACTCGGGAAGCATCACAATACACCGTGAAAGAACCCGAACTTGATGGTAACACCAACATCGGTGCTGAAGTCAAGGCTGTCTTGAGATTTTGAAAGCTCGCCTCGCACTCATCTGACCATTTAAACGGGACACCTTTCTAAGTCAATTTAGTCATTGGGGCTTCTATGGATGAGAACCCCTCCACAAAACGACGGTAGTAACCTGCCAAACCCAAGAAACTCCTGATTTCCGTGGCTGTAGTGGGTCTAGGCCAGTTCTTGACTGCCTCTATTTTCTTAATAGTGGTTCATAGCCAATTACAAAATTGTCAAATAACTTCACATTAACAATAATATCCTTTCAAACCTTCACAATACTGATAACGAGATAGGATGTGTGAAGACCTCAAAATTATTTACCCGAATTAACTTGTTGCATTTAACGCCACATGGGCGGGCACCTACCTCGTAGGTCAAAGCTCAATAATTATAACACGGATTTGGCAAATTTCATAGATAATTTTATTTAAAAAATTTCAAATAAACTTAACAGACATGACTCCCTATTAGTATTATAGTAATTTTTCTTTTTTTTTTTTTTTGCACAGGGAGAATTTAAACACAAGAATTTTCATCACAAGGATCCCGTCCTTATATAACTTCCGTCGTGGCTCGTAGCCCAATTTAAACATATTAAATCATATTAAAATGTGAGGATCTCGCCCTCGGTTCTGAATCACAAGTAATATGCACATCATGCCACTCAAAACATTCCCTTTTCTTCTTTTAAATATTTTCTGTTAAACAAAATTACAGCACGTAATGATAGACATAGCTATCTCCATAGAATTTCTCAATACAAGTACTCACATAAGCAGATTTCAGAGTTACGAAGCTCACCCGAGAGTGGAGCATATTAGGAGGACTTTCTTAGATACTCATAACTGAATCAAGTTAAGGAAATTATCACTTTATAATAACTAGAGATTGTTCTTGTAATGGCACAATTTGATGTAAGGACCTCAGCCATACCATAGAAAATATATTAACAGGATGGGTATCCACCTTTAGGGATTTGACCTTGACCTTCGACATTCCGACCCCTTTTTCCCTAGTTGGTCATGTAAGTTGAGTTGTAACTGTAATGGGGCATGTATCCTGAGTGCTCTGATGAAATGATTCGCCTGCTCATACCGAGTACCAAATAACTTGGAATAACCGTTGTAGGAATCTCGTAGTGGTGGTGCATTAAAATAACTCATTGAAGCACCCCGAGTAATCAGATATACGGACTGGACTGGTCGGTTGCCTGAGCCCCTGCCGAAATTGTTACGCCCCGCAATATTCCAATGATGTTACGCTTTGCAGTATTAAGTTACGACGATGTTGCACCGTGTAGCATTGTACGTTGAATTTGTCATAAGGTAATTGACATCAGCCCAAGGAAAAGATTATTGAGAAATTATAAGGATTATGCTATTTCAAACAAGTGATAAGTAAATTCGTGAAGGTAAGAGGGGGAGCAAGTCAAAGAAAATAAATTTTCGTCCAAGTTTTGCATATTGGGATAAACTACGGCTCGAGCTAAAATACTCGATATTTATGGACTAGTGTCGTACGAGGTACCACATGGCAATGATAATAAGGTGTAAAATATATGTGAAAAGTGAGTAGTATTTTAAGTAAGTGGGGACAATTCTTAATTATGTTGTAATTGGTTAATTACTGATTTAACGGGAGATTAACCATGTAATTAAGGATTTACGAATAATTAATAAGTGAGGATAAAGGCTCCCACGTGGCAGCCCATGAAGTGGTCAAAAAGCCACAAAGTGAATACATGGAAAGGTGTCACCTTAATAAAGAACTAGTCATGACTCATAGTGTCGTACTAATCCCATATTCCTCCATTCAAATCAATTTTCACTTGCCTTTGTTTATTCCTAATTCTTCACCCCTCCCACCATTGAAATTTGTATATCTTCATGAATATATCTAGGTATGGCAAGTGACAAAAACTACATTGGCACATTTAGCGGCTTCTGCCTAAAACTGGTGAGGCATCTTCTTTGTATCCATGATATACTTTGAACCATAGTGAAGGGGTTTTATTCTCATGTTCAATGTTGAGTTGGCCTCGGAACAGTAGGTGGTAGTTGTTGGAAGTTCTCCAAAACAAACTGAGCATGCAAAGTTTGTTTTTGAGTTTTTGGAAAAATGTGTTTGTTTGACTTGCTTTTGCAAGTCAAATCGACCCTTTTCTAAAATATCATATGGATTATACCCACTCCGTTTTTGCTGTCACAAGTATTTTTTTGTGATTGACCGGTGTTAAAGGAATTGTCAAGAGAACCGGCTCAGGTATGTTAAGGTTATCTCTTCTTTCTTTTGGCATGATCTATACGACTTGAACGAAACGAAAAAATGCACAACTTCCATAAAATACTCTATTCGTAGAAATGCTACAGATATGTATATTCTTAACCTTCCACGTGTCAAATTACTCTATCATATGTTCATGGGTCTTAGAAATATGTTAGTTGGTAAAGTTTATCTCATGATATTAATCAGAGGCATAATGGCCTTATGACGTACCGAGAGATTTTATTGACATATTTCATATGCATTTCATTCATTTATACATGCATGTTGACCCATGACCAGATGGCGTTATATACGCGTATATAT